>CAUZXP010000285.1:32500-50000 GCA_963584105.1 Alviniconcha strummeri | reverse complement strand
TGTATACATGTTCCGGGCCCAGTTATCTAAGGTGTTAAAAGTTGTGTGCTGGGCCGGCAGCGTCCCTTTTCCCCCAGTGTCCCTGCAGATGCAGGTTGTTTGTTTACTGTTGCGGCCGGTGTTCATGTGTTCATCTCAGGGGAGAGCCTGTAAGTAGTTATTTTTCTATGGCTTGTTATTCTATTCTATTGATGTAAATAATGTATGTTTATAATGTTACCATGGTCCCAAATGCCACCCGTGTCACTATCCATCTCGTTGTGTGCTTAAGTAGAACTGCTGTAACGATTAAGACCGAAACGCCACGCACCCAACAAGGCTCGAGCAAGATGAAATAACAAGGGGGAAATAAACAAAGGCCCAACTACTGAAAAGGAGTTTCATCCGTATATGTTGTTTTGAAATCCTCTTTATACTATTTGAACTGGATTTTTTTCCAAGTCGGTTGCCCTGTGGACATCCACACAGACCCGACTTCCACGTTTGGTTGCTTGTCTGTTTGTGACGTCACTGCCCGACCAGTGACCTTTAGCTTAAAATAGCTCTCGCGGAATCTCGCATTCAAAATGGCGCTGGTTTGTTTTCCGACCTTTTTGCCAAAATAAACACATTACAACCTAGTCGAGGCCTGAACAAGTTTTAAACAAGCGAGTAATAGACTGTTTCTTCTCTTTACGTTAGTACGGACCTGTATGTTGTTTTGAAGCGATTTGGAGCGATTTTGTGGCCGGAAACTGCCTTTATAGGCCCTTTAAAGTATGAGAATGAGCAGGTAGGGTCATGAAAGGGTACCTATGTAGTACATAAGTAGTTGTGGTAACAGGTAGGTATTTGCTGTTAGACAAAGGAGAAGTATGAAGATAAATAGGTAAATTTATTTCCCGGGTATATCTGTGTGTACCTATATATCCGTTCATCAGTATACCTGTTCACTTTCTTTCTTCTTTTTCGGCATAACATGCACAGTTATCTTTCCGCTCATCAGCTAGGGTACCTAGCTAGGGTACCTAGCTGATGAGCGGAAAGATAACTGTGCAAGTTATGCCGAAAAAGAAGAAAGAAAGTGAACAGGTATACTGATGAACGGATATATCTGTTGACATGTAGAGCAGTAGAAACGTTGACGGGTAGATCTTAGCGGTTAATCGGACAGAATAAAAATATGAAAATGAACAGGTGGGGTCATGAACGGGTACCTTTAAGGGCAGGTACACACACAAATAGTTGTGGTGACGGGTAGGTATTTGTTCTTAGGCAAAGGAGAAGCATGAAGATAAACAGGAAGATTTATTTTCGGATGGATCTGTGTGTACATACCCCTGCAGATGAGTGGAAATGTAACTGTGCATGTTATGCCGAAAAATAAAAAAATAAACTGAACAGGTATACTGATGAACAGGTGCATCTGCGTACAGTAGAAACATTGACGGGTAGATCTCAGCAATTAATAGGATAGATCACAGGTGATCATAGATTGTAGGACAGGTGCATCTGCGTACATGCAGAGCAGTAGAGACGTTGACGGGCAGATCTCAGCGCTTAATCGGAATGAAAGTATGAACATGAACAGGCAGAGTTATGAACGGGTACATCTATGGGCATGTACACAAGTAGTTGTGGTGACAAGTTGGTCTTTGTGGTTAGACGAAAGAAAAACATGAACGTAAAGAGGTAAATTTCTTTTCGGGTGGATCTGTGGGTAGGTACCCCAGTAGATGAGTTGAAAGGGCATTGTGCAGGTTATCCCGAAAAAGAAGAAATAAACTGAACAGGTATAGTGATGAACAGGTACATCTGTAGACATGTAGAACAGCAGAACCGTGGACGGATAGATCTTAACGGTTAATCAGAATGAAAGTATGAAAATGAACACATAGGGTCCTGAGCGGGTACATCTATGGAAATAGTTGTGGTGACAGGCAGGTCTTTGTGGTTAGACGAAAGAGAAGCATGAAGGTAAAGAGGTAAATTTATTTCGGGCGGATCTGTATGTAGGTACCCTACTAGATGAGATGAAAGGTTTTTGTGCATGTTATGCCGAAACAGAAGAAATAAATTGAACAGGTATACTGGCGAATAGGTACATCTGTGGACATGTAGAAACGTTGATGGGTAGAGTTTAACGGTTAATCTGAATTAAAAGTATAAAAATGAAAAGGTAGGGTCATGAACATGGGCATGTACACAAGCAGTTGTGGTGACACGTAGGTCTTTGTGGTTAGACGGAAGAGAAGCATGAAGATAATGAGGCAGATTTATTTTCGGGTATGTGTGTGTGTGTGGAGCCAAGTAGATGACTTCAAAGGTAATTGTGCTTGAAGTTATGCCAGAAAGGGAGAATTAAACTGAGCAGGCAAACTGATCAACGGATATATCTGTGGACATGTAGAGCAATAGAAATGTTGATGGGTAGATCTTAGCGGCTAATCGGAAAGAAGTATGAAAATGAACAGGCACGGTCATGAACGGGTGCATATATGGGCATGTAAAAGAATAGTAGATGTCAAGAAGCGGGTCTTTTTGGTAGCTAGGGTACCCTAATCGGTTACGTATGTAGACGTGTACGGCATCAAAATGAACGGGTAGGTATGTTAAACGGGTACATCTGTGGACATGTAGATTCCTAGCTGAGGGGACAAGTAGATCTTCGATCATGGCTAGCAAGAAGTGAATCATCAAGATGAACAGGTAGATTTATTTACGTGTATGCCTGTGGGTACGAAGACCATTAGATGAGTTGGCATGTTCCGTGTTAATCAATTATTCATTAATCTTGGTATACCATCCGATCACGCGTCTTTTCTCCACAAACAGTGCAACAAATTTGACGCCAGTTCTGACATAAGTTATTCCTGACATCACCATGCCCTTTCTAATAAAAAAGATTAAAAACTTCACTGCTATCTACTGTACACAATTCCTGATTTGTGTACCATCTAGTTTCGTTGGCAAACCAAAGAAGTGAACATATTCCTGGGGTAAGATTCGGTAAATATTTACTTGTAAATCTCTTGACGGTCGGCATGTCTGTTTCAGCTATTTCGCCTTTATTTTCAGTCCTTTGCCCGTTTCAATAACTTTATCTAATATTTGATCATGGACTGTGTGCTTACCGGGGTTGTCTGATCGGTCTGAATCTAAAAAGGACCTACCCAAAACAGGCTATCAAGTGAAAGAAGTGCATAAAAAGCAGTAAAAAGCACCATCCTGCGCATACAAAACATAATTCCACGAAAAAAGTAATTTTATTTTAATTTAATTTTTTTTAACAGTCGTAAGAAGTGGGTAAAACACAAACTGAAAACCTTTTCTCACATGTATATATATGCTTTGTCGAGTCAATCCAGAAAACCAATCACTTTGCAAACGTAAAACAGAAATCCCTGACATCGGACATAAATTTTCAAACCGTTAGTCTCTTCAGTATTACCCACGTTTAGAGAAGGCTAGGACATGCTGATATCGTCGACCATTCCGTCTGATTTATCGAATTCGAAGGGACAATGAAGTACTAAAACAAAGAAAAATATTCACTGTTACAATCCATCTCTCAATCCTAATTTCTGCGTCCGCAGTACCCTAGTGTGGGCTGAAGGAGCATAGGTTAAAGAGCAAAGTTCACTGCTTCGGAGGCTGGAGCGAGGTTGGAGAATTTGCTAGACGGTCTTCCTTGAAAGGACGAGAGAGTATCATTTTTGTCGCGACAAACACTTTTGTCGCGACAAATACTTTTGTTGCGACAACTACAATGTTTGTCGTAACAAACACATTTTTGTCGCGACAAGACTTTTGTCGCGACAAAAATGCCACTTGTGGCAGCTCCCACCAATGATAAGAGAGGGCCATCGTCAGTCAGACGAACATTACTGGAACCGTTTCAAAGGCGACGTTGGGGAAACTTTCGAGAGACGGGGTGGAGCGCATACGGGTGTTTCCGAGCGCACAGATACCACGTTGAACTGAACTGAGCTGGAGAATGTGTTACCTTGTCGTATGATGTGGCCCAAGCGTCGTATTTGCTGATGCATTGTTGCGGCGTGAGACTCGGACGGGCAGCGTCGTTAAAACGTCTCTCGCCCTCTGTCATGGCGCCTCTGTCCACGCTGTCCTCAGCGATATCGCCACTGTCCACGCTGGCCTCAGAGACGCTCATCGTGACTGTGTGGCGGGAAGCGTTCGCTCACGCCAGCGGATGTCCGACACTGCCTTTTGTAGAGACTCGGTGTGCCACAGCTGTTTCGCAGTTTCGGACCAGTGTTTTTGTTTTCCCCCTTGCCTCTTCTCAGCTTCAGTTAGCTGAACCAAAAGTGCAACTATAGCGCTGTTAATTGCGTCTGTGCTCTAGCTGCAGATGATTGAATAAACTAGCCTACTGTAGCTTAATTATACAGTGCGGTTTGAATATCCACCGCAATGCTTACAGCGAAGTTTGATTGTTACAAATGCGACGTGAAGCTGCTGCCGTCTGGGCACAAATTCTGTGTACACCATACAGCCATGCGCGAGAATACAATGTCGCTGCATTCGAAGCTACACACGTATGATGCAGCTGAAACCTACCACCTGCAGAGTTCAGTAGCTGTGTTAAAGTCGAGGTGGACGTCCTGGGCTCCCGTCCCTACTGAAATAGTCTTTATGGTCTCTGTGGAGGCAAAGCAGCTGTCACGATTTTTGCCCCACCTTCCCTTTAAAG
Organism: Alviniconcha strummeri; assembly: GCA_963584105.1. Classification (NCBI taxonomy): domain Eukaryota; kingdom Metazoa; phylum Mollusca; class Gastropoda; family Provannidae; genus Alviniconcha; species Alviniconcha strummeri. The sequence goes on along the minus strand of CAUZXP010000285.1, from coordinate 45,307 downwards.
CGAAAAGATGGAACAATCGACCCGTTCCTAGAACAGGCTAGGATGGAAGAGAATACACAGTCACTCGACAACTATCAAAATTACGATATTTACAGTTTTATTCACGAGGAACGCGGAGACGAACGATTGCGTTTACTAGTTACAGAATCGGACACCTCTGTCGGGAGCTCACCCTGGCTCAGAATTAAAGGTTAACTTTCATCATATGGCCACTAGTCATTCACACCGAGAGACATGGTGTTACCGGGGTTGTCTGATCGGTTTGAATCTAAAAAGGACCTACCCAAAACAGGCTATCAAGTGAAAGAAGTGCATAAAAAGCAGTAAAAACACCATCCTGCGCATACAAAACATAATTCCACGAAAAAAGTAATTTTATTTTTTTAACAGTCGTAAAAAGTCGTGAAGAGGCAGATGCCTTCCGTGTAGGGGTCTTGCGAGTGGTGACGCCAAAGACGGGCCGTCAGCGAAGGATCCTGTCGAAGACCAGGGGTCGCGAGCGCGCCCTCAGCGAGTCGTCTCTTGGAGCCAGGGGATGGGGAAAAACCTGCAGAGAAGCAGAGTGTCAAAAATTCCACACACACCTGGGAACCCAGGCCCCAGTGTGTGGGAGCCATCAGAGTAAAACACAGTCACTGTCGAGCAGCACTGTTCACGCATCATGGACAGGGCTGTGGAGCAAGAACGGGTTAAAATAGACTAAGAGAAATGACACGCACGAAACGACTTAAAGACCGCTACTTTTACTAGCAAAGTATACCGGGAAATACTACGGCCAACGCTGCCTGCAGACAACAGTTAACGCGGCCTGGCTGTCTCATTCCCTGAGAATTTAACATAAACAACAATTAAGTCAACACAAAATCGTCCGTGCGGGTTACGAAAGTCTGAGCTACAAACCTGTGAAAAGACAGTTCACAACCGGTGTATCATCAAAAACATCGCCTCACTTTATAATTTCTCAGCAGGGTCTTACACTGAATTTATGGAAGAAAACTTTAAGGTATCTTCCAAGTCTGTGGATAGTGGAAGATGGAATACACAAGAGAATTATTTATGGAAAAGTCAAACCAAAGCTAATCGCGGACTATCGCCGAGCTGGCCTTTTCACATAATATTAAATAGAAAAGTCGAACCTGTTAATCGCGGATACGCGGAACAGGCCTTTTCTAACCAGTAAAATAAAGGAACTCCATTAGGAGGTTTAGATTAATAGTCTGCAGTCTGAGCATACTACGCTCCATTACGGCGTTCCCCAGGGTTCTGTACTGGGTCCTGTGCTTTTCATACTCTACACCCAACCTCTCTTTAACCTAGCAAGCAAGCACGCTGTCAGTCACCATGCTTTCGCCGATGACAACCATTAGTACACTAGACGCAATTCACCAGTCGATAGAAACTCTCCAGAACTGCAATTCACCAGTCGATAGAAACTCTCCAGAACTGCAATTCACCAGTCGATAGAAACTCTCCAGAACTGCAATTCACCAGTCGATAGAAACTCTCCAGAACTGCAATTCGCCAGTCGATAGAAACTCTCCAGAACTGCAATTCGCCAGTCGATAGAAACTCTCCAGAACTGCAATTCGCCAGTCGATAGAAACTCTCCAGAACTGCAATTCGCCAGTCGATAGAAACTCTCCAGAACTGCAATTCGCCAGTCGATAGAAACTCTCCAGAACTGCAATTCGCCAGTCGATAGAAACTCTCCAGAACTGCACTACAGATGTCAAGTCTTGGATGACCGCAAACAAACTTCAACTGAATGACAACAAAACTGAAGCCATGATCACACTTTCAAATAGAATGTCTGTCCACAGTCCTTTGCCGTCTGTCATTCACATCGGAGACGCCGATGTCACATTTGTGTCGTCTGTTAAAAACCTCGATGTAACCCTGGACTCGAATCTCAGCATGTCTCAACACATAAGCAACACGTGTAAAGCCGCATACCTACAAATCAGGCATGTAAGTTCCATACGACACCTTCTCACCACTCAAGCAACCCAAACCCTTGTTAATTATTTCTAAACTGTTTTTCACAGCCCTGCCCATCCCCTCGTCCGACACTCTGTGTGTGTGTGTGTGTGTGTGTGTGTGTGTGTGTGTGTGTGTGTGTGTGTGTGTGTGTGTGTGTGTGTGTGTGTGTGTGTGATTAGTGTTACTGTAAAGCGCCCTGTGCTGCCACTTAGTGTGGTAGATGGGCGCTCTAGAAATCACACCTTCTCCCAAGCAGCCCTTTAGTTTTTCTGGGCCAGCTAGCTATAAATAGCGCCAGGCACCCCACACAGCTAGGGGGCGGGGATAGCTCAGTGGTTAGAGCGCCGGACTCGTGATTGAAAGGTCGCGGGTTCGAATCCCTGCTGGAACGGCGGGAGAATTTTCTTCTCCAGGGTCGACTTTCTGTGCTGACTCTTATTTCGGTATCCGTTCCACCCCCGTGTTACCACAGTAGCACGTAAAAAATCCCGGTCAGTCTGCCAAAAGTGCAGGTGGCAGGTTACAGCTAAACACGCATACACCTTACGTATGTGGCTTTTACTGAACCGTGCTTCGGCATTGGTGATGTGGGGCTTTATGTCCTCGGATGTCGGTCGACACATTAGGGACAAACTGTACGAAACTCTTAAAAGTAAAGATGAGTGGGGGGGGGGGGGGAGGGGGGGGAGAGTCGCTTTGGCTTCAGTACGTGTAATCATGTCCGGGGGGCAGCAAGGCGCCTACTGTTGCATAAAAAATACATTTTGTCGTTGGGACAGCATTTTACTGCGGATAAAAAACGACGACCACCTGCTCACATATAGCCAAGTCATCGGCGTACATGGTTATGACCACCTTCCCAGTCACTGCCGTGACGACGTCGTGGACCATGATGTTGAAGAGAAGCGGCGCAATGACAGAACCCTGTGGGACACCCATACTCACTGTTTTCACAGCGGACATGGCCCCTTTCCACCGGACCTGCATCGAGCGCCCGGATAGAAACGTCTTGATGTAGTCGTACATCTTACCAGAAATGCCTATTTTCTGGAGTTTCTGCAGAAGCTTGGCGTGCCAGACCTGGTCGTAGGCTCGAGAAACGTAGAAGTCGTACTCGGGGGCAATGGCTTGCCCCTTCATCTTTTTGATCTTCCTCCACACTGCACCCAGGTCCTGTTTGTCGGTCGACACGGAATCTGCAAAAGACATCCAGTGGTCCTTCTTGGCCTGAGCAAGAGTTCTGTTGCAGTTTCGGTTGGCCGCTTTCATTTCCTCGTGCGTCTCCGCGTTCTGGATTCTGCAGTAAAAGCGGTACCTCATATCTTTGACTGCCTCCTCGACACTGGCACGATGGAACGCCGTAGTAAACAGACTCTAGATGTGAGCAGCCACCCCAGAGGTAAATATCAACTTGGCTGCATCCACCGCAGAAGACCCCACAAAGAGAACAACAGGAACGTGGCAATCAGCATGAAAACCTTTCAGGAAGCTGTGGACGGGGTAATCCGGTTCATGCAACTGAACGGTTTTACCCTATCCACCCAGAAAACAGTCTTCCTGCCCTTCCATATCTGCTCACGACGCATCCAAGGTATATCGATAAAGGTGAACAATGAACATGTTTTTCCGACAGACCAAGTCAAGTACTTAGGGGTCGTCTTTCAACGTATGGGGCGTACCAACCGCCACGTGGATCACAACGCCCGCAACGCCTCCCGCGCCTTGAATGTAATCAAGGTGCTCAGCACACAGCCCTGGGCCAACCCACCTAAGGTGCTTGTGTCGCTGGTGAGGAGCTTGGTACGCTCACGACTGGTCTACGGCCTGGAGGCCATGCCCAGCATCACCGAGACAGGCTTGAAGCGTCTGACCGCTATCGAGGTCCGGGCTCTGCGACTGGCCCTCGGGCTACCGCAGTCCGCGCCTCACAGCCTGGTGTACCGGGATGCCGGGCTGCTACCACTAAGAGACCAGATCCAACTCATGACTGCTAAGTACGTGTTCCGCAGCCAAACCGTAGATAACTCCACTGTCGAAGAGGTGAGTGGGTCCTTCCGAGGCCCCACCCGTGTCTCCTACTGCTCCTCCATCTGCGACCTGGTCGCCGACTTGTTGGAAGGAGCGGGATTGGACGGTGCCTCGGCGGCAGATAGACCCCTTCATCCCTACCCCCCCTGGCTGATGGAAAGGGCGGTGGTGGAGGTGGCGGGACTGACGAGGGACCAGAGCCCCTCTCTCCAAGCCTGCATAACTAACGAATTACTTGAAAATAACTATTCACAATTTCTTCAAATTTTTACAGACGGCTTAGTGCTCGAGGACGGCTCCGCTGGAGCCGCCTTCGCCATTCCTGAGTTTCACAGCCTAAGGAAGTCCTTCTCCTTACCACCTGTATCAATCTTCACTGCTGAGCTGACAGCCATTCTGATGGCGCTCCAGCACATCAGTGAAGTACGTACACCACCATGTGCAATAGTAATCTGTAGTGATTCCAGGTCTGCGCTCTCCTCCATCCGTTCCGATTCCACCAGCGCTCGAGAGGATCTCGTGCTGGAAATCGGGACGGTAGTGCACCAACTGATCACCCGCGGAGCGGAGGTCCGTTTCCAGTGGGTGCCAGCACATGTCTGCCTCTCGGGCAACGAGATGGCGGACAGGGCAGCCAAGAGGGGAGCCAGTCGACTGGAATCCCAAACCCTACAACTGAAACTCGGATTAGCCGACATCTACTCGAAACTGTCCCGACGGGTGTGGAGGAAACGGGAAGAAGACTTTCGAGCCCTGGCCACGGCCAAAGAGTGGCTCGATCCCTCCCCTCCTAGCAGAGACGGAGTCTTCTTTCCCGGAGTACCCACATACCTCGCCCCAATCATGTACCGGCTACGCATGGACTGCTGGCGGACCATGTTTGTGCCTAAGTCTTGTGTATGCGGAGGAGTGATATCCTTCCACCATGTCTTATTTAACTGCAGAGAGAGCTCGGCTCACTTCGCGCCAGTCACCAGTACTTTAACCAGTCTGGGACTCCCACTGTGCGTCCGAAGCCTGGCGCTGCGGCACCGGCAGAGCTGGAGCCTGCTTCGTGCCGCAGCCAAACTCGTCTACAGCTGCCCGGTGGCAGCCTACCTGTAAATGTGCGGGACGCCCTAGGACGTCCCTGGCTCCCTCAAATACCCAGGTTGACCCCCGGGGAGGGAGGGAGCCCCCACCTACACAATGCACAATCATACTATGTTTTTAACCTGTCTCTACCCAAGTGTGTCGGCGCTGAACCACGCCCCCCCAACCGTACGGGCCTTTCCCGGACGTGAAGGGGGCGCTCGGATCGCCCGTCAACAAACCCCTCCCCCCCCACCCCCACCCCATCCCCACCCCACTCCCGACCGTTACCGGCTCGGAGTTGGGGCTTTTAACACTAACTTAACAATGACTTAACCTTTTCAATGAATTATGTATCCATGAATGTATGACAGGACTGCAGGCTCCAGGTCTGCAGTTTGCATGTTTCTATTTCAGACAATGTTTTAACCGATCAAACTGTAAATATATACATTTTTAACCTGTTCGTAAAGCGAGCAGACTTGTAAATAATGTAAATATGTAAAATATGTTTTTAACCTCATCCCCGAAAGTACTGCTAGACCCGAGTAAATACCTTCTAGACTCAAAGTAAGAAATTTTATGTAATAGTAATTCGTTCTACAGCCAACCGGATTATATTAAGTTTAGATGATTAAGAGCATCGTATATCTTGTCCCTAATATGTCATCTGACATCCGAGGACATTAAGAATAAAGAAGTAAGTATCCACCGCCAGACCCCACCCCGGGTTCGTCACGGAAACGACACAGACTGGAGAGGTCCGGCGGCAGATTAAGCAATCGAAGCTTATCAATAATAGGTTTAAAGTGACCCACCAATGCGGGACACTTAAAAATAGCGTGATAGGGCGAGACCATCTGCCCGCACAAACACAGTTTGGGGACAAAGATGGTTCGCCACACGTCACAGCGCAGACGGTACATAATTGTAGAGAGGTGCACTGACAGCGGGGGGAAACGCACGCCGTGCCTGGTAGGAGGGGACAGATCGTTGGTGTAACCGCTGTCCCTGGCCTTGGCGGCGAACTCCTCCCCGCACAGTTTCCACACGGCTCGGGTTAAAAGGGTTTTAATATCAGTAAAAGAGAAAGTCAAGTGGAGTGCAGTGGCCCCCAGTCCACGGGCTGCCTGTTTCGCAGCGCGGTCAGCGCTCTCGTTGCCAGGCACGCCCACGTGGGAGGGGACCCACTGCAGGACGATGTCGGTGCCACGAGTAATAAGCTGGTGGCACACGACGACTATTTCTTTAACAACGTCTTCCCTGGAAGACTGACTGTTGTGTTTAATGGCCTGCAGCGCCGACAGCGAGTCAGAAAAAACCGACACCGCCATCGGCAGCTGATACAGGTCATTAAAGAAGTTTAAGGCCATTAGAATGGCAACTAACTCAGCTGTAAATATAGACACATGAGGCAGCTGATATTTTCTGGTTAGATTACTGAGTTGTGGTACAACGAACGCGGCCCCCACTCCCTCCATCGTCATGGACCCGTCCGTGTACACACAGATACAATGGTTTGATTATTGATCAGCTCTCTGGCTACTGCTTGTAAGATCAGAGGGTTATCGGACTTCCGGAGCCCCGCCACCTCCAACTCAACCCGCGCTCCCTCCACGACCCAAGGCGGGTACGGGTGGACCGGCCTCCGGGCTGCCCGTTGCCCCTCCACCCCCGCCGCCCGGACCAAGTCCTGGGTGAAGTCGCGGAAGGGAACGCAGAAACGGGCAGTGGCAGGGCCCCCGAAGCCGCCCAACACCTCCACACCCGTTGAATTATCAGTGGTCTGCGACCGGAACTGATACTTAACACAAATAAATTGTAAATATAACTTTGCTGGTAGCATGCCTGCCTCCCTGTAGGCCAAGTACCTGGGTGTGGCCCTCGGAAGGCCCAGGGCCAACTTAATGGCCCGGCACTCAGCCTGCTCTATGGCAGTGATCAGGGAGGGCGGCATGTCATAACAGGCCTCTAGGCCGTAATAAAGGCGGGACCGAACCAGGGACTTTACCATAGTGATCATGGTTTTAGGCTGGTTGGCCCAGGGCATCCGTGATAGCAATTTAACTAAGTTAGTGGCCCGAAGGGCCGACTGGATATTACTATGAACGTGTTTGGAGACGCTACCCGACCACTGGAAGGTAACACCCAGATATTTCACTTGTTTGGCCGCGTACAGGCGCGGGCCGTTAATAATAATACTGAATTCCGGCGACACAGGGTGCCAGGGACCAAAAATAACAAATACCTTTTTTTCAACAGACAGGCTAAACCCATTCTGAAACATATATTGGTTAATTGTGTTTATAATTTCTTGGAACTGCTTTTGGATCTGTCGCAAACACGAATTTGTTTTTGTTATATTAGTAAATTTCCTGCATTTTGATTCCTTCCAGATGGCCAGGTCGTCAGCATACAGTGTAATGATAGCATCGTGTTTTTGTATTTTATTAATGTCGTACAGCATGATAGAAAACAGAAGTGGCGCTATCACAGAGCCCTGCGGAACCCCCATATCTAAGCGCTGGCTGTTAGAGAGAGTGCCCTTCCATCTAACTGGAAACGTTCTCTTAGACAGAAAGGCTTTAACAAAGTTACACATCTGGCCAGAAAGCCCAACTTCCTTGACTTTACGGAGCAACCGTCCGTGCCAGACGGTATCGTAGGCACGACGCACGTCGAAGAAGCAACTGTACAGCGCCCTCCTCCTCAATCTCACTCTCCTGACGTGCGCCCCCAGCCGCACTAGGTGGTCAGACACCCCGCGGCCGGTACGGAACCCTGCCTGGCACAGAGGGATCACTCCCTTACTCTCGCAGAAGTGGTTAAGTCGCTGTTTTACAATACGTTCATAGATTTTACCTATATGGGATGTGAGGGAGATGGGACGGTAGTTACCGACCTCCTTCCGGGATTTTCCCTGCTTGGGAATGGGAGTGACGATGGCGTGTTTCCACCCGTCTGGAATCACCCCACCCTCCCAGCAGCGCCGAAAGAGGGCCAGCAACGCCTCCATGTAGGGTTCCGGCAACTCCCTCAACATCCGATAGGAAACACGGTCTACACCTTCAGAAACTTTAAGTTTTGTAATAGATGAAAGAGCAGTCTCCAGCTCAGCACGGGTGAAAGGACAATTTACAGCCAGGTCTGCCGGAACAGGGTCCTGGAGCGGATTTAATGTTTCATAGTAGTCTCGATACTCCTGCATGCCCGCGGGGAGGTGGTAGGTGCTGCTGGCATCGGCGAACACCTCCGCGAAGGCGTCCGCCTTTGCTTGATTAGTTTTAATCACTCTGTCCCCCACCCTAAGGTCGAAATCGGGGGGACAGTACTGCTGCTTTATCTTCTTAATCTCTGTATAAACGTTGCCCAGGTCAACCCTATCGTCCAAATTTTCTACGAAATTGTTCCAATGAGCCAATTTTGCCTGGGCTATAATTCTTTTGCACTTAATTTTTGCTTTAGTCATTTCCTCATGAGCTAACGGTGTGCAATTCCGCCTATACTTTTTGTAATAATATTTGTTTTTGACCGCCTCCCCGCAGGCATCGCTCCACCAAGGGTTGTTATGGGTCCGGGTGGACCCCTTCTTGGTGGTCGGTATCGAGGCCCTAGCCGCAGTGAGAATATTTTCCAAAAATAAACTGTTTAGGTCTTCTATAGAAAGGGATCCATGATCACCGATTGGCAAAGCCCCCAGCTCGGCTCGGAACCTAGGCAAGTCAGCTTTATCATAGTTAAAATTTTCATGCGGGGCGTTTCGCTCCCGCATAACGATACCGGTTATATTTATGGTGATGGGGAGGTGGTCGCTGGACAAGGGATCGTCGCCCACCGACCACTCCACATCACCAACAAGGTCAGGAGTGACCAGGGCCAGATCAACGGCAGTTCCTCTGTCATGGGAACGATCTGGAACCCTGGTCAGCGTTCCATCATTTAACAAAACGAAGTCGGAGCCAGTAATGCCCGCGCCCAGCTTAGGCTCTCTGCCCGTATAGCCGTCCTCCCGGAGTACACTGTGTTGATTAAAATCCCCGACCACCAGGCAATGGCTATCTGAATGGTATTTCAACCACTCTCCCTCACCGTCACACTCGGGGTAATACACATTATGTACCGTTATGTGTCTAGTAACTTGTTCTATTTTTATAGAGCAGATGGAGGCCTCGGCCTCCAACTGACTAGCAACGGTTTCGAATTTACAACCAGTTTTAACGTACGTGACAGTCCCCACCCTGCCACTGATACTAGGGTGAAGGCCGCTCACGGGGGGATAATAATACCCGTCTATTTTCGGCAGGTCACCGCGGCGGCAGGCCGGCGACTGCACGCACAGAACGTGAACAGCATGTTGAGATAAATAGTGGGTTAGATAATCCAAATTACTGTTTAAAGACCTGCAGTTCCACTGCAGGACAACCAGGTTTTTGTTTTTATTATCGAAAACGGTTAGTGTTTAAGCTGTATACTGTTCATTACACACACTTACAGTGTGTAGTCGGGGAGATGATGGTGGTACTCCTCCAACTTGCTCTTGACCCCTGACATAACTAACATGAGGTCTAAATATTTAGTGAGAGAGAGGGGGGCCCCTGCCGATGCCCGGAGGCAGCGCCGATGATGGTATTCAGCATGTTCAGGAGGGGGCCCATCCTACCAGTCCTTCTGGCATCAGCCATGGACTGAAAAAGATCCCACAGAAAAGTCTTGAAGGGCGTAGGTGGCACTCCGTCCCTTCCTTTTCTTATTCTTTTCATGACAGCTTCAAGTTCTACCATGTGTTGATTTTGTTCCAGCGTATCGTCAGCTTCTTGCTGTTTAAGGAACTCGGCTTCCCGACGCTGTCTCTGTCGAGCCAGAAAAGTAGGCCGCAGTCGGGCAGCACGCTCCAGGAGCTGCTCCCGTGACGCAATCGGGGTCGTGTGCTTGGTGGTATCAGCACTCGCCGGTTCCGGTGAAAACTTGGCCACAGCGGCCTTTTTACTAGGGCCACCGCCCTTAACCACTGTGGCCTTGACCCCCTCCGGGCCGCCCTGGCGACGAGCAGGCAGCCCCCTCAGCGACTGGCCTGGCGGTTCGGGGTCTTTCTTTTTTCTTTTATGTTGCTTTACGTCCACGGAGGCGGGATGACCTATTAGGGACGGGACAGAGTGGGAAAGGGGAGAGGGTGATTGGCTCGACCGCGGAAACCGCCCGAAAAAGACCGGAGAGACCGTAGACCGCCGCCAGAACAATGGAAGTGTTAAGGCGGTGTCCCCTCGCCATTGCCCAGCGACTTGTGCACTGCGCAATTTCTCTTTCAACTGCTGTGCTGGACAGAGTCACTAAGACAATGTCCGTTGCATCGCTGTTGACGAACAACTTGGACAACTCGAAGCAAAAGACGTCCAACTTGCTCAGCCCAGATCCACCTCCCTACTCATGATCTCTTCTGGGCAAAAGTGAGGGTCCAGCTCCACCTCCCTCCTCTAAGATCTCTTGATCTTTTGATCTCGCCTGGAACCCTGACGGGGTTCACGGATTTAGTTTTAGGTGCCTGACCTCGCTCGGGCGCCGGCCGGCCCTGCGGCCCGCCCCCCACCCCTACGGCCCCCAACCCCGCGCGCAGCCACAGTGGCGTACAGAGGAGCGGGTCGGGTGCTAGTGGTCAGGGGGTTAGCGGCGGCCGCGGCTCGGTCGACAACCCAGCACCGGTCAGGCTTAGGTTTAGGATTCTGCTGGTCGGTCGGCTCGGATAAAACCGGGCCGCCGAGCAGCTCCACCCTCGCTCGCTGAAGCGCCACAGAGAATGGGATGTAGCTGCTGCTCCTGAGGACGTTGGCCCTGGCGTGGACCAACATCTCAGGGCACTGCCTGAAGGCCGCACTATGGCGGCCGTTGCAATTTATGCAGCTGAGGGTGTTGCTGCACCCCTCCACCGCGTGGCCCCCAGCGCCGCACCGCGAGCAACGAGTCACCCGCGAGCGGCACTGGGACTTGGTGTGGCCGATGACTTGGCACTTCGTGCAGCGCCGCACGGAGCCCGCAAAGGCCGACACCTGGTGGGGGGTGCAGGCAATCTGTGGGGAGGGTGCAGCCCTCAAAAGTTATACGGACGGCCCTGGAGGGCTCGCCCTTACGGTTTTTCAACCGAAAAACCCCCGCCACGCGGTGCCCGTCCGCCAGCAGATCGGTCTTTATTTGTTTGAGTGCCCACTCCCCCAGGGGAATGGGCCCGATCACGCCCTCGACAGTGGGTACCGGGATGCGGCACTGAATGCCCACACCGCCTGGCAGACTCTGGCACCGTGACAACTCGCCCTGCTGGCCCTCGCTGTGACAGCCGATCAAAAACTTGCCGTTCTGGATCGGCCTTATACTCTGCACCGGGCCGCACACGGCCGACAGGAGCTCCGTCCTCTTCCAGGGCCCCAGCTTGAAAAGGACCGGAAAGAAAAGGTTATAGGGTCATGGCCCGGAACATGTATACAATACACTCGGTTACATCTGTAATACATTTTTCCTCTTCCCTCGGTGTGCGTGAATGCGCTCGCGCGCTGTGTTGCGTTGTGTTTTATTGTCCCCGCTTCAGATAATGATTAAAATGGATTTATTCCGTATTAACTGTTTCATTGTATAGTGCGTACTGGTGTTTATGGCATACTATGCGCCTAACAAGATTTCACAAGTGGTAACTGAATTTCCACATTTGAATAATGATGAAGCAGAGATGATAGAAGAAAAAATTGCTTTGAATGAAGCAAGTGTCGCCTTGAGGAACATGAAACATTACAAGAGCCCCAGTACAGCTGGATTCAGCACATCATTTTTAAAAAAAAATTGGAGGAAAATAGGCATGTTAGTAGTTGGAGCATTAAATTGGGGTTTTAGGAAAGGGAAATTATCTTGCACTCAAAGGGAAGGAATTATTAATGTATTCCAAAGGGAGACAAACATCGAGATCTGATAAGGAACTGGAGACCAGTACCACTATTAAATGTAGTTTATAAGATAGGATCAGCTGCTGTTGCTAACCGAATGAAACCTATGTTACCCGAACTAAATAATTAAGATCAAACAGGGTTTATCTCAGGAAGATATATTGGAGATAACCTGAGACTGATATATGATGTGATAGCTTATTCGAAGGGAAAGAATTTGCCAGGTCTGCTACTAAACGTAGACTTTGAGAAAGCTTTCGATCCTGCGGATTGGAAATTTATGTTTAAAGTTTTGAAAGCATTCGGCTTGAAGAAAGATATATGTATGTGGATAGAAACGTGTTAAATACAAACTCATTAAGTCTACTGTAATAGTGAATGGACAGTCGTCATTATGGTTTCCTATATGTAGGGGTTGTAGACAGTGTGATCCAATTTCTCCCTATTTATTTATTCTTTTGCGTAGAAATATTGGAAATCATGACTCAGGAAAACAAGCATAAATATAATATGTATGTTTGATAATAACGTTGACCATAAATTCTCACAATATGCAGACCATACGGAATTTCTTCTGGCAGGCGACACGGAATCATTTGAACGCTGCATTGCAGTTACTGATAATTTTGGAAGAGAATCCGGTATATATATGAATGCGGGAAACACTCGTACGGTTTGGCTGGATAGTGAAAGGAATTCATGCAGCAACTCGGAATGGAATGCAACCGACTTAAATTTAAAATACTAGGAATTTGGTTTACAAATGATCACAACTGTGAAAACCAATAACTACCCAGAAATAAAA
>CAUZXP010000285.1:0-22500 GCA_963584105.1 Alviniconcha strummeri | reverse complement strand
CAGAAACCATAAGGCTTATTAGGGATGGGGAGAAGGGGGGAATGGGGTATGGAGGTGGGGGAGAGGGAGATTATATACCTATCGCTACACCGTCACCACCAGAATGATTCCTGCATTAAGATGGGCAGCGATCAGAGCCATTTTAATGTTTCAGTAGGAAGTGATGGACAAAGTCACAGGACAGTGTCCACAAACCACAACCTTTTTGAAGAGAAAGGAGAGCCGAAACGGTATCGAACCGAAGTCCTTCCTCTTACCAACATAACGCCTTACCGCTAGGCCAAACCGGCTCACAAGTCAGCCCGGTAGGTAGGTAGGTAGTGTTGCTTAATGTCCTCAGATGTCGGTTGACATACTAGGGACAAGCTGAGACCAATGCCGAAGTACGGTTCAATAATTCTTTACGTCCACGGAAACAAGAAGGCTCGTTAGGACGTACAGCCCAGGACGGCCACCTCGACTCTCACACAGCTCCTGAACTATGTGCAGCCCGACATCTGAGGATATAGATATACCCAGAGACACTTCACTACTGCTGTGGTGTCTGATCCATTCACAGCCACATGACGTGTCTCGGCAAAAGGCCAACCCTGCTATATTTAGCCCTGGTTCTGAGGTGACTGAATATAGCGGTGTTGTACTGCGCTGTTTCACGCTTTCTAGCTCAACTTTTTTCATTCATAAAACCAGACTCGCCCAACTCATTTGCTCAGGAGGCGGTTATAAACATGGACCTATAATTATATGCTGTGCTAGCGGAAAGCCCTCCGACCCACTGCGCGGTTATAGTTATGTGCACGATTCGAATTTACGACAGCGGGCCACTGCGGGCCAGGACAACGCGTGCTTGTGAATAGTCGAAGCAAAGAGGCTGTTAAAACTTCCTCCCCGGAAACAACTCGAATGACCCGAGCGTGAGGATACAACAATGACTGATTGTGACAAAAACAGTAAGTGCCCCTGTCTATCCTATGCTTAGTCAAATACAGTCGATAAGCTGTCGTTTTCTTCATTGAAATTTAGCGACGCTGACGGCAACAGCCGTGATAAGCAGCGAGAAATTAGCGTGTGCGGGACATTGACAACTAGATATTTCATAGTGCTTTGAGATATGTTTGTGTGCATGTGACAATGGCTGTGACCAGAGGCAAAACAACGCTGAAAATGTGCCTGTATTAAGAATGCGAGTCACACCACGCCTTTACAGTGCCACGTACACCGCTCCTTTACAGTGCCACGTACACCTCGCCTTTACAGTGCCACGTACACCTCGCCTTTACAGTGCCACGTACACCTCGCCTTTACAGTGTCACGTACACATAGCCTTTTAGCCGTCGTTCTCTTCATTGAACTTCAGCGACACTTACAGTAGCGACCGCGACAAGCAGCGAGACAGTAGTGTGTGCGGGACATTGACAACTAGACATTTCATTGTTCTTTGACATCTGTGGAAGCAAAGTTCGTTGTGTATGTGTGTGAGCGTGTGTGGTCAGACGCAAGAGAACGCCGAAAATGTGCGCCTGCTTTAAGGAAGTGAGTTTTCACTTCATGCTGGCGGTGTGCGTGTACATTTGCCACGTCTGCAACGGTGCTAGTGTGTTTGAAGGCGGAAGACACGGTCCAACGGCTCACAACATCTTACAGCCAAGAACACCGAAGAATTACGCTCGGCTGTCCGTAGTAAGAGGCCAAACTCGTCTCCAAGCGACGACCCACGTGAACGTAGTCGCCAACGAAGGACACAGGAGCGTCAAAGCACGTCACCAGCTGTACCGGGGCCGTTTTTGCTTTGAGAAAAAATGCAAGTGCAAAGGTTCGGTGGCTGACTGCTCCCGGAATCACGGTTCTCTGACCTTCATTCCCAGACTCCCTCGCACGGTGACCAGCCTCAACTTCACCTGGAACAACCTCGCCGCCATCGTCAACGACACGTTCTTCATCAACGTCACGCATATCACGGCGCTGGACCTCAGCAACAACGGACTGGCTTACATCGTGGAGACGGCTTTCCAACGTCTCGTGAACTTGACACGACTGATCGTGAGAGTCCACAGTCTCCGCTACCCCGGCTTGCGTCCTCTGCTCTCCGTGCACACTCTGGAGTACCTGGACATCAGCCAGGGACCTCTAGGACCTTTCCCGAATGACATTTTCCATCGTTACACACTGCCTCGCCTCCGCACTCTCTGTGTCAATGACAGCCAGATCTGGTCGCTCAACATGTCCGTGTTTCAACCTCTCGTCAGTCTGACGCGTCTCCACGTAGGAGGCAATCAGATCTCGCACCAGTTCTACTCCGAGGTTATGGCCAGTTTGAAAGTCTTTGTGCTGAGTAGAAACGGGATCTTTAACTTTCCGGAGACATGCCGGAAAGGGGAGTCGTTGTTTCCGGAACTGGCCGAGCTTTACTTGAAGAACAACCAACTGTCGACGATCCCCAGTGACATCTGCTTGCCGGCGCTGAGAATTCTGGTGCTGAGTAGCAACATGTTTTCTCATCTGGTGACGGACATGTTCAGTGCTCGTCGCTTTCCGTCCCTCTCGGCCGTCTACCTGGACGCGATGAGCACGCAGATCGTGAAGATTGACAAGCACGCTGTCAGTAACCCAGTTCTCCGTAACTTGTCCTTGATGTACAATAACATAGACCTGTCCGTTCCGGATGTACACCAAGACAGCTTCCAAGGCTTGCCGAATCTGACAATGCTTCAGATGGGGCATAACTACGTGAACTTAGTGACGGCGGAGAGATTCATAACGCTCTTTGGCAACTTGACCAACCTTCGGAGAATCTGCTTCGGCCTGGACTTCATTAACAACGTCACAGCCGACATGTTCAAGCCTTACCAACGGCTGACCCATCTCCTGTTCTACGACAACGAGATGACGAGCCTGCCGGATGGCGTGTTCGACGCCCTTCCCAACTTGAGGTACGTGTATCTAGGCGGAAACAGACTGAATACCATCTCGGAGAAAACTTTCGGTCCAGACACCCGAGCTCGTCTGGTCAAGCTGGACCTGAGCGGAGACCAGTTCTTGTGCACCTGCGACCTTCTGTGGTTCCGGTACTGGCTGGTGAGCGACGCCTCCAAGTTCACGCCTTCCTGGTACAGCTACCGCTGCAAGAACCTCCCGGGCCTGACGGTGCAGGAGTTCTTCATGGCCCGCCAGGCCTGTCTGCTGGACCATCACGTTTACGCTTTCATCGTCGTCGTCGTCTCCATCCTCATCCTGTCCATGACCTTGACCTCCTCGCTCTTCCGCTTCCGGTGGCACCTCCGCCTGTTGCTGTACGAAGCCTTCCGAGGACACGGCGACCTGAGGAGACGCCGTCTTCAAACGGAACGCTTCGATTACGACGTCTTCGTGTCGTACGCCGGCAACGACCTGCCTTTCGTCCGTCAACATCTCCTTCCGGAGCTGGAGGGGAGGCTGGGGCTGAGGCTGTGCGTCCACGAGAGGGACTTCACCCCGGGCAACAACATCGTGGACAACATCGTGGAGTGCGTGGAGAGAAGCAAGAAGATCATGATGATCTTCTCGGACAGCTTCGTGCGCAGCCAGTGGTGTCAGTTCGAGCTGGCGCTGTGCACGCGCTACGTCATGGATTATGACGACGCTCTGGTCATCGTGTGCCTGAATGACGTGGCCTCGCGA
The DNA here is from genome assembly GCA_963584105.1 of Alviniconcha strummeri. NCBI lineage: Eukaryota > Metazoa > Mollusca > Gastropoda > Provannidae > Alviniconcha > Alviniconcha strummeri. The sequence continues at coordinate 18,843 of CAUZXP010000285.1, read as the reverse complement.
GACATGACGGGCGCCATGATGGCCGTGCTGAAGACGACGACCTACATCCGGTGGTCGACTGATCCCGAGGCTGTAGCCTCGTTCTGGGGGCGTATTGTCCAGGCACTGCACGAGATCTTGCCGCCTTGACTGTAGGACCTAATTTCTACCAGCTGCTGTATCCGTTAATGGAGGGTGTGGTTCCACCCGGTAGAAAGGTGTGTGTGTGTGTGTGTGTGTGTGTGTGTGTGTGTGTGTGTGTGTGTGTGTGTGTGTGTGTGTGTGTGTGTGTGTTTCCTTCTCTCTTTGAACCAGTTTTGTGGTATGGTCTGTCGATTCTACGAATCTACCTGCATGAAATGCATCGTATATGGAGGAGTATGCAGGTCTATTGGAGTTTTTTGTTTTTTGTTTTTTTAACTAGCCTTTTGCTTCTGTCTGTGTTGTATTTACGACACAGTTCTGATCGTTGCTACGCTTAGAGCGTACTTGGTTTAATTTGATCTTACCTGTTTTGCTTGTTTGTAATTCAGCACGCTGTGTGTGTGTGCGGGCGCGCGCTCGCGCTCGTATCTGTGTATTTGTGCGCGCGTGTTGGGGTGCAAAAAAGTTGATTTTTATAACTCTGTGCGTGCGTGCGTGCCAGTGGGGATCATTCATTTTGGCAACTATGTGTCATGTGATCAGATTCCACAAAAAGAAAAAAGAAAAAAAAGTACACTTCAGTTTATGTTGTTTCGAACGTTGTGTGTGTGTGTGTGTGTGTGTGTGTGTGTGTGTGTGTGTGTGTGTGTGCGTGTGTGTGTGTGTGTGTGTGTGTGTTGTACTTTAATATTCTATCAACCCCTTTGCGGAAGATTTCGAGTAGTCTTACCCGGCTACGGCCTGGGATCTTAGAAACTCTCAGTATTTACATTTTATTTCTTGGCAACTGATATCAGAAGCATTTTTTTAGATGAGTTTCTCTCGACATATTATTGAAGAATGCCTGCTTTAAACGAACAGGAACAAAGAGCAATTTATCAAATGACAAGTGAATATTGTGGCGTTTAGTCGTTATAAGGAAAGAGTAATTTCCCTTCGTTAAAGTTCCCTTCTTGTATTTCTACCATGCTGGAGTCGAACTCAAACTCGAAAACTTTAATTTACAAGGATTGTAGTTTAGGCTCAGTCAAAAACCTGTCTAATAATTAGTCCTTGCTAAACTACTGATGAGTAAATATAAAATTACAGGCATCTTTTATATGCATGTAGGCATGAATGGGTGAGTAAAATTTTGGAGACGTAATAAGATCCAAACACATAAAAGGTTCAGAAGAGTATTTATTAGGACAAAACACAGCATGCGAATTATCGGGGTAATCCCCAATATTAAGCTACAAAAGAGTATTTATTAGGACAAAACACAGCATGCGAATTATCGGGGTAGTCCCCAATATTAAGCTACAAAAGAGTATTTATTAGGACAAAACACAGCATGCGAATTATCGGGGTAATCCCCAATATTAAGCTACAAAAGAGTATTTATTAGGACAAAACACAGCATGCGAATTATCGGGGTAATCCCCAATATTAAGCTACAAAAGAGTATTTATTAGGACAAAACAGCATGCGAATTATCGGGGTAATCCCCTTCAAAACGTCTGTGGACAGTATGCGTGGACATGTATGCATTTATAGTACTTGTGATTATTTGAGTGTGTGAAATGCTTTAATATCGATGTAGGCATTTACAATAGTTGTGCTTATTTGAGTGTGTGAAATGCTTTAATATCGATGTAAGCATTTACAATAGTTGTGCTTATTTGAGTGTGTGAAATGCTTTAATATCGATGTAGGCATTTATAATAGTTGTGCTTATTTGAGTGTGTGAAATGCTTTAATATCGATGTAGGCATTTACAATAGTTGTGCTTCTTCTTCTTCTTCTTTTGTTTTTGTTTGTTTGTTTGAGCCTGGCTTTTTGTCATGTTGATATTGATGTATGGAGGGGTGGTGGGTGGGTGGGTTGGGGGGGGGGGGGAGTGTAAATTTCTGAATGGAAATGCGGCCGCGTTTCTCATTTGGTTTCAATTGCAAAGCGGGGACTGAGTAAGCTTTAGCCGGCGTCGCGATGCAGTGTGGGATATCTGAAGCAAAACTGGCGGTCCATTCAGACATGTATGCATGCAGAAATTCGACGACACTTTTATTTTATTTTATTTTTTATTTAACAGTTGGAGATAGGAGAAGGTGATCGCCTTCTCTGTTTATGAGGAAGATTCTCACCCCGGGTGTAGCATGCTGTACTTTATGCCGCCAAGAAGTCAACTACTCTAGTCGTGGGAAAGGGAGATCTGAATGTAGTTGAAAGCCAGGATAGCCAGACTGCAACATCAGGAAGTAGTAACAGAGGCGGAGCCTGGCCAAACTCAAAGTGGCAGAAATCTGAAACAAGAATGACTGCTAGGGTTGTAAAACAAGATCGAAACACATAAAAGAGTCAAAAGAACGCTTATTTAGTATGACACAGACACACAATCAGCAATTTTCACGGCAATCCTCTTTATCAAGCTACAAAACGACACTTAAAGAACAGTTAAACTGTTAAAAACGATGAAAAAGGAAATTGGGAAAGGAAATAACTTAAGGAAATGAGAAAGGAAATAACTTCTTAAGGAAATGAGAAAGGAAATAACTTAAGGAAATGAGAAAGGAAATAACTTAAGGAAATGAGAAAGGAAATGACTTAAGGAAATGAGAAAGGAGAAAGGAAATAACTTAAGGAAATGAGAAAGGAAATAACTTAAGGAAATGAGAAATGAGAAAGGAAATAACTTAAGGAAATGAGAAAGGAAATGACTTACCTTTATTTGGTTAAAACACATCTCATTTTTCATCGTTTTTAACCGTTTAACTGTTGTTTAGGTGTCGTTTTGTAGCTTGATAAAGGGGATTACCCCGAAAATTTGCGTGTCTGTGTCATAATAAATTAGCGTTCTTTTGAATCTTTTATGCGTTTGGATCAAAGTGTCAGTCCTAAAGTTACACAAAGTGACAGTCCTCAGGTAGCTAGTCTGCAAGTGCAACAGAAAGGAACACCTCAGCCTGGGCCAGGTGACAGCACCGACACATCAGACCACACTCAGAGCATCATGCTTTCCGGCACCTTCCTCCACAGCCACACACTCAGAGCATCGCTTTCCGGCACCTTCCTTCACAGTCACACAGAGCATCGCTTTCCGGCACCTTCCTCCACAGTCACACAGAGCATCGCTTTCCGGCACCTTCCTCCACAGTCACACACTCCGAGCGTCGTTTTCCGGCACCTTCATCCACAGTCACACAGAGCATCGCTTTCCGGCACCTTCCTCTACAGTCACACACTCCGAGCGTCGTTTTCCGGCACCTTCCTCCACAGTCACACAGAGCATCACTTTCCGGCACCTTCCTCCACAGTCACACAGAGCATCACTTTCCGGCACCTTCCTCCACAGTCACGCAGAGCATCACTTTCCGGCACCTTCCTCCACAGTCACGCAGAGCGTCACTTTCCGGCACCTTCATCCACAGTCACGCAGAGCGTCACTTTCCGGCACCTTCCTCCAAACTTTGCCAAAACTGGTTACGCCACTGAAGGGGCACTCAACCTTTATCTCCGCGCAGCTGTCCACCGAAATGAATTGGTGCACTGTAATGACTGAAGAGAGAACTCGAACTTGAAAACTTTATTTTACAAGGATTGTAGTTTAGATTCAGTCAAAAAGCTAACAACCAGTCCTTACTAAGCTACTGATGAGTGGATATAAAATACAGGCATCGTTTAAAGAGAGAAGACGAAGAAGAAGAAGAAAATAAGAGTATATATATAGTGCACGGTCATTTCACTCAACAATCATACATTTTTAGATTTAAAAGTATGGGCGAAGAAAAATGGACAACTGGTCAGGGGCACAAAGGCATCTCTTGTCTGTTGTAATCTATCATACCTAATATATAACTTGTCACGTAGTATTATTTTCCTCTCAAAAAACAGAAGCACACATATGAATGAAACTGAAAAGTAAATATCATTAACAAAATGTAAAACCAAAAACTACATCAATCACTGTGTGAGGACTGCGTTTTGTGAATTGCATTTTTTTTTTAAGCACTATGCATGCATGCAGCTTGTGTGTGTGTGTGTGTGTGTGTGTGTGTGTGTGTGTGTGTGTGTGTGTGTGTGTGTGTGTGTGTGTGTGTGTGTGTGTGTGTGTGTGTGTGTACGAGTATGTGTGTTGTTTTAAATGTTATACTCTTAATCTGTGGCTGTATTGATTTGTACATTAATTTTTAAATTAATTAGAATGCATACATACCGGATGTGTGTATATGTGTGTGTGTGTGTGTGTGGGGGGGGGGGGGGGGAGGGGGGAGGGTGTGGAGCGGGTTGGGGAGGTGTTGTTGTTGTTGTTGTTGTGTGTGTGTGTGAGTGTGTGTGTGTGTGTGTGTGTGTGTGTGTGTGTGTGTGTGTGTGTGTGTGTGTGTGTGTGTGTGTGTGTAAGCAAGAGAACGATCGAGATAGATGTATGGGTGTGCGTGTGTCTTAATTGCTGTAGTTTTAACCTTTGTCTAAACTGACTTGCATATTTCAGCAGAGTGTATGTATGTGATATATATACAGTTGTAGTGTGTGTGTGTGTGTGTGTGTGTGTGTGTGTGTGTGTGTGTGTGTGTGTGTGTGTGTGTGTGTGTGTGTGTGTTCAATAGTTAATGCACTAGGCCTACACTATTTGTTATAATTTATGTTTGTTTATTTTGCTTGTGGCCCTAATTTGAATTTCCTGTGTTTGCAGAGGACAAATGAATATTCTTGATTCTTAAAAATCGGTATATGTATAGATGTAAATTGTATATTCCTGTAATGTACACTGTTGTGATTCAGACCTCTTTTAAGTTTAAAGAAAGTTTGATAATTTGACTGGGGAAAAAAAATGAAGTGAGAAGCCAAAAGGTAAAACTCAGGCCACATTCCTTACACTAAGTTAGTAAGTAGCAGTGGGTGTAATATGAAAAGCTATATTCTGAACTACTCCAGGCTTTTTAAATAGAAAACATAATTATATGTGGTGCTTGTCAGTGGAAAGCAAAAGTCATCAACACCACTGTTTCACTCAAACCTTATATTTACAATCTGCCTTATAAAGGCACAAACACACTCAAACACAGCTGGCACACATGCGCCAACAGGAGACTTTGGTAAGAAATGAAAAATTAAAGATTACAAAAGAAATTAAAGGCATACTGCTGATAGGGTTAGGGCTAGGATTAGGCCGCATGTCTCATTGTCTGTAGCGTAGAAACAGTAATGATAGGGCATAGGCTTGGTGATTTTGTTGTGAATCCTCTTTAAATATACACCCCCACCCAAGTTTTTAAAAGCATCAGGATGCTGAAAGAATTCTGTCTGAAATAAAGTAAATAAAATAGTATAAAGCAAAGCTGTGCGGATTATAGTTGTCACTTTTTTGACCAGTTTCACTGAGCGGCGACCACCTAACTTTCCGCAGTTTCTTGTCGGCAGTTAATCTGTGCAACTTTAATTCACGTCCCTCCACCTCCTTTCCTTTGTACTTCAAACAGCACACACAGTATCCTTCCCCATGGTAGTTATTTTTTAGTACTGCGGATGATCGAAACTGCTTCGTTCGTTAGCTGACAGTTTTTCGAGACTTATGGTGTAACCAACAATAGCAGTGGTTGAAGGAAGGATGTCGTAAACCAGTGCTTGGAGTTTGACATCTGACATTACATGTAGTGAAGAGGCACATGGAAACACTCAAAGCAAAACCTACTGCAAAGAAAACAAAGCAGAGTTCCATGTCTTGCTTCCTCAGAGCAAAGTAGAAACACACAGTTTTTCAAAATGCGTTTGTAGAAAGTGTGCGAGCTGGCATGTGTGTGAAAAGATTAATGTAAATACTCAGCAAGTGCCATTATTGAGACTTTTTTCTGCCTCCAAAATGTGTCAGACGGCACAGATTTTAACCTAGGATTCCAACATTTTCGGGGCGGGCACGCCCCCCGGGACCCCGTGAATTTTTTTAATTTTGAATTATTATTTTTACAGTGCACCAATTCCCATCCCTGCCCTGTCAATCATACATTGACCCTGTCAACCAGCCAGTGACCCTGTCAACCAGCCAGTGACCCTGTCAACCAGCCAGTGACCCTTTCAATCACTTTCTGGGCACTGCTCGCACTCGGAAGGGCTGTGGGCAACATGTCGATCCCAGAATGCCCTGAAAAGATGGCAGTTCCCCATCCTCGGGAGGAAGGAAGACGAAGCGCTGGACCATGGCAGACAGGAAGAGAAACAGCTGCATTCTGGCAAGGGACTCGCCTGGGCACATCCGCCGACCTGGTGACACAGACGACAGTCCATGGTATACATCTAACAAACTACACACCCGCCCACCTGGTGACAAAGAAAATAATCCAGGGTATACATCTGACAAACTACACACCCATCGCCCTAGTGACAGAGAAAACAGTCCATGGTATACATCTGACAAACTACTCACCCGCCTACCTGGTGACACAGAAAACAGTCCATTGTATACATCTATAGCTACCGGCGCAGTCATAGTTCGGGAGCTGTGTGAGAGTCGAGGTGGCCGTCCTGGGCTGTCCGTCCTAGCGAGCCTTCTGGTTTCCGTGGACGTAAAGCTATACTGAACCATGCTTCGGCATTGGTCTCAGCTTGTCCCTAATATGTCAACTGACGTCTGAGGACATTAAGCAACACTACCTACCTACCGGCGCAGCGCCGCGGGTGGAAAGCTCGCTGGGAGCAAAAATTCGGCGATTTTCAGCTTGTTCCCTCTTACTCCGTGTTTTGCCCAATGATGTGTTTATTGCTTTTGAAATAAAGTCGAACTCATCGTCTGTTGATTCGTGCGTTTATTTTGCTGGCATGAAAGCGTGTGCGACAGATATCTGAAGTTTAATCACCCTACCAAACGCAACATACCACACAACAAACAGATCAAACTCACCAGGTTATGACCCACTCAAAGACTTTGCCTCCAATCCATCCGTTCAAACACTGGCGCACAGAGAAACACTTACCCAGAGAGAATGGGATGAACTCATCCGGCCGTACAACTTTTCCATCAGCGTCCAGAAACCTCTCTGGGCGAAAGACTTCAGGGTCACCCCACGTCTGCTGGTCGGACAGGATGGACTCCATGAGGGGCAGGATGATGGCATTCTTGGGGATGAAGTAGCCGTGGAACACCACGTTCTCACACACGGTGTGCTGCACGCCAAAAGGAACAACGTTGGACTTGCGCAGGATCTCCATGGCGGTGGCCTCCAGGTAGGGCAGGCTGGACTTGAACTGGAGGGTGGGGAGTCGGCCCGTGCCCACTTTATCCGCGATCTCCTGGTAGCATTTCTCTTGCACCTGCAGGACCACAGTGGAAGTAAGTAAACATTTCGCTTTTCTTTTAAGTCTTTTTCTTTCATTTCTCATCGCTTTTAACCGTTTATCTGTTGTTTTGTGGCTTGATAAAAGGGATTTCCTCGCAGATTTGCATACTGTGTGTCCGTGTTGAAATAAATAAGCGTTCGTTTGAACCTTCGTGTGTTTGGATTTTGCTTTACGTCCACAGAAGCGGGGTAGTTTATTGGGGGGGGGGGGGGGGGGCAAAGAGTGAAGGCTCGACCGCCCGCGCGCACCGACCCGGAAGACCCGGAAGGCCGAGGAGGCAGTGGACCGCCGCCAGAACAACCAAAATGTTACGGCAGTGTCACCTCGCCATTGTGGAGCAACTAGTGTACTATGCAACTGCTGTTTAGACTACTGTGCGGAGCAGAGTCACAAGGAAAATGTCCGTAGCATTGCTGCTGAGTAACAACCGAAGCAAAAGAAGTCTAACTTTCTGAGCCCAGCTCCACCTCCCTGCTCTTGATCTCTCCTGGGCTCTCTTGAGGGTCCAGCACCACCTCCCTCCTCTTGATACCCCCTGGACCCGCAAATAAAAGTCCAACTTTCTTCGTGAGAGTCCAGCTGACCTCCCTCCTCTTGATCTCGCCTGGACTCTGGCACAGCGGAAGTGGAACAAGGACAACGTTGCATCAGCCATGTAAAAACCAAACGGCGCTGTAAGCACACCACTTCAGTGGATATTCAAAATGCGCTATGTCTGTCGACAACGTGGCACTAGCCATGTAAAAGCCAAACAGCGCTGTAAGCACACCACTTCAGTGGATATTCAAAATGCGCTGTCTGTAGACATTAACAACCAAAAAAATCTGTAAGCACACCATTTATGCTTCTTCTTCTTTTTTCTCTCTCTTTTTTTTTTCTTTCTTTTTTTTTTCTTTCTCTCACATGCTTTCTAAAACGTCCTCTTTCTTTCCTGGTATTCTTTTTCAACCCAAATTGGATGATGCAATAAAATAAAATAAAAAAATTAAATAATCTGACGTCATAACATAAAAAGGCTTGAAAATTGTCTGGTCTTAAACTTTTGCAAATTACTGTAAATGACAACATGGTTCCTATATGTTATTATTCTGGCTCAAGAAAGGAACAAGTAAGCATTGTAGGCTTCGACCTGCTATTAGCAACTTAAATTATGACTTATTCAGACGCCACTTGTTAGAAGACCACGTATGTTCATGCGGATATACAGCAGAAACATTAGAGCATTTCCTACTACATTGTTCCCTTTATGATAGTATTAGAAATAAAACCATTAAAAAAATAACGAGAACGAAAGAAATATCAATACATTTCTATTTGGAAACGACCAGCTACATTTAGAAACTAATAAGATTTGTTTTGCTATAGTCCACGATTTGTTTTGCGTCAAAACGACCGCTTGTAAATCTGTAAAAGTCTGCTTACATGTGTTTATGATACAAGCGAAGAAGTACATGCTTTAACCCTCTCCCTCTCTCTCAGATCAATAATTATAACATCACTTGACCATTGGTTAGTTATTTGCTTTTTACCCACAACCACCCCCCTCCTCCCGTTTTGTTGTTGTTCTTGTTGTTTGTTTTTGTTGTTGTTTTGGTCTTTGTTTGTTTTGTTGCCTCTGGCTTTTTGATAACAATTTGTCGTCGTAAATGTCTGTATAATTATCGTTAGTTTTTATTTTTGTCTATAGGTAACACTCAAATAAGCATACTGTTTTTGTGTTTCCTGTACTTATTTGTTGAACTTATGATTACGAGGAATGAATTAATGTTGGTTAAACTAAATGACTGTAAAGTCTTGACCAAGGCCGGCACGCGTTGCCGAAGGGTGAGCCAAACATTTTCTGCTTCACTGGTAAAGAGCAAACCGCCATGGCTCTACGCTGAGGAGCATATACATGTATGTAGTGATAGGGTAACCGAGTGCATTGTGTGTGCCCAGGGCCATGACCCTTTAACCTTTTCTTTCCTGTCGTCCTTTCTCTTTTTTGACTGGGCGGGAGTTTTATGGCCCTAATTATCTGAAGTGTTAAAACTTGCGCGCTGGGCCCGCTGCGTCATATACAAGGTTTCAGGCGAGATATCTCTCTAAAATATCTCTCACTTCATAGTTCAGGAGCTGTGTGCGAGACGTGCGGTCCGTCCTAACGAGCCTTCTGGTTTCCGTGGACGTAAAAAAATATTGAACCACGCTTCGGCATTGGTCTCAGCTTGTCTCTAATATGTCAACTGACATCTGAGGACATTAAGCATCACTTCATCATCATCAAAAGATCAAGAGATCTAGAGGAGGGAGGTGGAGCTGGACCTTCAAGTTAGCCCAAAAGAGATCATGAGTAGGGAGGTGGAGCTGGGCTGCGAAAGTTGGACTTCTTTCGCTTCGAGTTGTTCCTCAACAGCAGTGCACTAGTCGCTAGGCAATGGCGAGGGAAATAAATATTTGCACATTTTCAGCCGCCAACCTACATCATCGCTTAATTAGCGTCCCCTCTAAGAACAGTGAGAAAAATGGTCACAGCATCAGCATGGAACAGGATGTCATCTCGAACCGGCAACCACTTGATCCTGAGCCTAGTGCCTTATTATTTTAATTCGTACATGTGCATATAACTAATTATATATATATATCGCGGAGCTTAAACGGTACCTTTCTTGTAACTCCTGTGTACCTACACAGAGGTGCATCTACTTTTCCTCTGTGTTACCCAGAGCAACTTTAGGTACCAGAAGAGTACGGAAAAGGTACGAATATGGTACAATTAACATATGCAAATCAAGGCTGGAGGTGCACCTCGCCAACACTTTCTAAACACCTCTGTAGTACTCGTTCTGTTTGGGTATTCAAAAGGTGCTCAGAAAGTGTCTGGAAAGTGCATAAAAGGCACGCCTGGAGTACTCAGAAGGTGTCTTCAAGGTACCAGGCTGTCAATCACTTGCGTGATTATTTTTCATGGATTACCTCCCGTAGACAAGCGCAATTTCTGGCTGACTTGTACTTGTCTTGATCAGTCATGCCCCGTTTTGTCCTGACAACTCACATGACTGAAAGGGCCGTAGCTCAGTAGTTAGCGCTATGGTGCTGATCCAGTGAAAGTGAAGCTACCGTGGGTTAGTGCAAACTTTATCTCAGAAAAACTGAAAACGGTCCTTTGCGCTTTCTCTATCGGGAGTTGATCCCGATAGAGAAAGCGCAAAGGACCGTTTTCAGTTTTTCTGAGATAAAGTTTGCACTAACACCGTTGCACTAGTCAGTTAAACACCCCATGTTCACCTTCAAAAAGAGAAGTCTTAACGACACTGGGGCATGCACAGGGATAACGCATAATAGCAGCATGATAGCAGAATAATAAAACTACCGATTGCGTGTGCTTCTGGTGGAAAAAGTCTTACTGGGTAGTTTAAAATATTTTGGTCTATGCACTTGAAACAAATGATTTATTTATTTAAAAAATAAAATAAAATAAATCTTCATACCAGCATACACACATCTGTCTGCTGTCTGTAGTGTCACGACTACTACAGTTTATATATGTACCTTACCCCCAGCCAGGCTGTTCACGTCAGTCACTCTCTCTCTCTCTCTCTCTCTCTCTCTCTCTCTCTCTCTCTCTCTCTCTCTCTCTCTCTCTCTCTCTCTCTCTCTCTCTCTCTCTCTGCGCGTGAAAGATACCTGCAACACTTACAAAGCAGAGTGTACAAAACTGTACATACTTTCGGATGGGCGTTTCGCGTATAAACGGCCACAGGCTTCGCTTCTCAGTAGCAAAGGATCAACGACAGCCCCTTTAGTGTAGACACAACTGAAGACGAATGCCGTATATATATATATATAAACGCACACACGCATGTACGCGCGCGCGCGCTCACGCACGCACGCACGAACACACACACACACACACACACACACACACACACACACACACACGCACACAACTACTCTTTATCCAATCCACCCCTCTCTCTCTCTCTCTTTGTATACTCATGGCCTTGAGACAATTATAGTTTATAGTATACGTCCAGGATCCTGGTGGACACGTTGGTGTTTTTCATTTGCTGAATACTTTGTGTTTTGCATCTATTCAGGATCACGAACAGTAGTGCTTGCTCCGTTTGCATTAACTGGTGGGCACGTTAGTATATTCCACTACCTAATTTATACTTCGTGTTAGAAACTGTTCAAGAACCCGAGCGGCTGTGTCTGCTCCCTTTGAATAGTTAACCGGTGGAAACGTTGGGATATTTCATTAGCTGAATAGTTTGTGTCTGCATTTGTCCAAGAACTCGAGCGGCTGTGCCGGCTCCCTTTGGATTGTTAATCGTGTTTCGTGTGGATTCCCTCTGCTTTGTTTTCCGAAATTTGTACTACCAGTTCGTTTTGTTGTTGTTCTTGTTGTTTTCAGTTGTATGCGTCATTGTCCTCTGGGATATATATATATGTAACATTTAAAAGAACATTTAATCACGCAGAAATTTGAATTTCTGCATTTTTCAGTTCTAGGAACGGATTGTTAGTCAGGGTTTAGCATGTCCAGCGACTGTCTCCGAGTCGGTCACCTTAATGTGTACCACATTCAGAAAAAAATTCATGATCTTAATGTCTTCTTTGAATCCCATCAACTCTTCCACCTGTTCGGTCTCAGTGAGACTAGGCTGAAAAGCCACATTCCAAGTGAAGGTCTGTCTCTTCCTCACTATTCACTAATCCGAAAGGATGCTGCCAGATCTCAGCACACAGGTTTAGTTGTTTACATACATTCTTCAGTCAGCAAAATTGTCCGTCGCCGTCCTGACTTAGAGTCTGAAGCAGTAGAAAGCGTGTGGTTAGAAATACAAACGCGCAAGTCCAGTATTTTAGTTGGTTATATTTATAGAAACCCAGCTTCAACGTTTGACTGGTATGATCAATTTGTTACAATGATGGACAGGGTGCAGGGCTGTAATTTGAATGTTGTCCTGTTGGGTGATTTTAATAGTGACATGCAAAAAAGTAACCCAGCATGGGATTCCACAATATCCTTATTTGGCCTAAATCAAATGAGAATCAACGATTCAATTATACCTACGAGAATCACTCCCCATTCTTCAACACTAATTGATCATATTTACACAAGTGATACTAGCATTGTGTCAAATATTCTAGTGCCTGCCACAGGAATAAGCGACCATTTTCCAGTGTGCTGTACCTTGTCTGTCAAAACTGTGAAGCCTGTTCTGAATGTCCACTCTTCAATTGTTTACCGATGTTTCAAACAGGTTGATGAAAGAGCTTTTTTGATGGATTTGCACGTAATCCCCTTTAAAAATGTGTACAATTTTAGCGACCCCAATGTGGCACTGTCACACTGGATTGACTTATTTCTTGATGTTATTAATAAGCATGCCCCCCCCCCCCCTCAAAAAAAAAGCGGGTGAAACAGCAAACCCTTCCACCATGGCTGAACACTGATATAAAGCAAGCCATGTTACTGAGGGACAAGTGTAGGAAGCAAAAGAAATTTGTAGAATATAAGCAACAACGGAACCGTGTAAATTACCTTGTGAGGGAAGCCAAGAAAAAATATTTTAATGACCTTGCCGGAAATAAAGCAGATATATCATCCATGTGGAGAGCTATCAACACACTCACTAAAGGCCACAGCCCTGCAAACAATAATCTTCCATCGGAACTCACACCAGATGTCTTTAACGCCCACTTCGTATCTGTAGTCTCCAAGTTTTTACCAGATGATCAAACCGATGGGTCTCAGTATAATTGTCCTAATAGGTTACTAAACTTTTGCAGAGATCGAATCTCTCAAAATACCACATTTTCAATTCCTCCTATATCTGTATTCGAAGTAGGAATATCTATCTTAAAGCTGGATAATAAGAAATCTACAGGTTGTGATGGTATTAGTGTCAAACTTCTAAAAATTGCCCTTCCTTACATAGCTGAGACGCTTACATATATTTATAACTTATGCATACAAAAGAATGTTTTTCCAACCGCATTCAAGAGAGCTAAAGTCATTCCACTCCCTAAAACAAAAACTATCTCCACCGATCTGAACGATTACCTCCCTATCTCGATCCTGTCTGTTCTCACAAAGCCACTAGAAAGACACATTCATAAACATTTGACAAACTTTTTAGAAACACACCAGCTTTTCCATTCCTTTCAGTCTGGCTTCCGATGTGGACATTCTTGTTAAACGGCAGTTACCCGTTTAACTGATATTTGGCTCTCAGCTTTCAACAACCGTGAAATGTCAGGCGCTGTATTTCTCGATTTTCGCAAGGCTTTTGACCTGGTTCATCACGATATTTTACTGAAAAAACTATCCACGTACAACTTAAGCATCGCAAGTATAGCTTTCTTAAGATCTTATTTACAGGATCGTATACAATGCGTGCTTGTAAATGGCACATACTCCCAAGAAACGTCTATAACAAGTGGAGTGCCTCAAGGGTCGATCCTAGATTCTGTTTTGCATCTTTATTAATGACTTGCCCCTGTGTCTTACACGTGCGTCAGTCCAATGGTATTGATTTGCTGATGATGGTACCCTTAATACAGCTAATGACAACATAGATAATATACGTAGGGATTTACAACAAAGTCTGTATGATGTCTCTGGATGGTGTTGTAGAAATCGGATGGCACTGAATCCAACGAAAACAAAATGCATGTTGATGGCGACGAGACAAAAACACCAGAAAAAACAGCTCCCTTTAAATCTAAAGTTCGAGACCACGCCAATAGAGCAAGTTTCAAAACATCGCCTACTTGGAGTGACTGTAGACGAACAGCTAAAGTGGCAAGCACATATTAACAACATGTGCAAAACCGTTTCTAGAAATATTTTTCTTCTTTCGAAACTGAGCCAAATTGTCAGCCAAAAATCCAAATTAGCATTCTTCTTCGCACACATTATGTCACATATGAACTATGTTTCAAATGCATGGGATGGATGTGCCGGTGTGCACATGAAGCAGCTGTATTCTCTCCACAAACGTGCCGTACAATTCTTGATGCCAATTCCTAATTTAGACTACAAACAAAAGTGCTGTGCTCTCAAACTACTCCCTTTAGACAAAAAACTATTGCTCAACAAATGTGTTCTAATGCAAAATGTTGTTCACGGCAAAGCCCCGCAGTATCTGAAAGATCTCATGATTCCATCTGAACGTCTTCATGTTCATGGGAATAAACAGCTTTTGCCCAGAACAAGGATTGATATCTTTAAAACGAGTTTCTCCTTTTCAGGCTCTTTAGCGTGGAATAGTTTAGCTCATCATCTCAGATACCCCATGGAATTAAAAGCGTTCAAAAGGAAAGCATTTCAGGCACTCGCTAAGCCACCTTGAATAATTCGTTTTACTTCTTCTTCTTTTTTTCTTCTTTTTTTCTTTTTCTTCTCGCGCGTCAGACAGCTTGACACGAATGTACAGAATGTTGTTATTGTTTTCCCTTCCTTGCTCTTGTAAAGTTTTAGATTTGTGTGTGTGTGTGTGTGTGTGTGTGTGTGTGTGTGTGTGTGTGTGTGTGTGTGTGTGTGTGTGTGTGTGTGTGTGTGTGTGTGCGTGTGTGTGGTATTTTCATGAAATATTTACCTTTGTTTTCCTCCTGGTCATTTTTCCCCCCCTCAAATTTAATGTTTGCATATATGATTGTGGGTGTATGTGATGTGCTTTGATTTTGGTTAGGTGTGTATAATGCAACATCGCTTAGCTTCCAATCCTATTAGATGTGATCTTGTCTTATACGAAGATAATGAGATAGTCATTATTCTGTCGCTTTCTTTTATTCGTTAATATGTCTTTTGTAATTCTCTCTCTCTCTCTCTCTCTCTCTCTCTCTCTCTCTCTCTCTCTCTCTCTCTCTCTCTCTCTCTCTCTCTCTCTCTCTCTCTCTCTCTCTCCTAAAAAAATAGTTTGTATTGGTCTTTGCTTTATTATTGCTCTGTTCGTATGATGTGATGTTTTAGACAGAAATTAGTTTTTGTTTTTAAGTCGTTTTTTCTCTAGCGTATTTAAGTGATTTTTTGTTTGATGTATTGAGTGTTGCTGTGTTTGTCATCAGGGACAGATTTGCAAAAAAGCCGACACGTGCTTAAATCTTTAATCCTGTGTAATAAAGTATTATCTTATCTCATTACTGTGTTGGGGTACTTATTCCCTCGTCATCTTCTCTGTTGTCAGCAATGACATCGCACAGTGTCTCATCGTTGGGATCATCGCCGGGAGAACGGCGAACACACTGGACAGTCTTCTACAGACGGCTGTCGTTCCTGGCCTGGCTCCCTTTGTCAACACTGCCAGGTGAGAATTGTTTTACCTTCGGATACCCAGCTGTCTTCATTGCGAAGGGACATGCAGATCCAGAACTGGACTATATACTGTTGAGTCACGTGCGGGCTCATTACAGACAGGTGAGCCAGGCTAACACTCTGCTATCCACTGATGCAAGACTCCGCTATCTACTGACAGGTGAGTTAACACACTGCTATCCACTGACAGGTGACGCTACACTCTGCTATCCACTGACAGGTGAGTTAACACTGCTATCCACGGACAGATGACACAGTACAGTGCTATCCACGGACAGGTAACGCAACATTCTGCTATCCACTGACAGGTGAGTTAACACTGCTATCCACGGACAGGTGACGCAACATTCTGCTATCCACGGACAGTGAGCTAATACAATGCTATCCACGGGTCAGTTAACACACTGCTATCCACTGACAGGTAACACACTGCTATCTACGGACAGGTGAGTTAACACTCTGCTATTCACTGACAGATGAGACAACACTGTGTTGTCTACTAACAAGTGAGGCAACTGACAGGTGAATTAACACTCTGCTACCCACTGACAGATGTAATAACATTCTGCTGCCCACTGACAGGTGAATTAACACATCAACATTCTGCTATCCAATGAAAGATGAGTCAACACTCTACTACCCACTGACAGGTGAGTCAACTCCCTGCTTCCTACTGAAAGATGGGTCAACACTCTGCTACCCACTGACAGGCGAGTTAAGATTCTGCTTTTCATTGACAGATGAGTTAACACTCTTTGTTGTCCACTAAAATCCTGAAGGAAGTTAGCTCAGCAAAGATGAACCGGTAACGACAGCTAGTTGAACAAGCGACACTGTACTTTTTGACTCTGTGCAGACGCAGGCAACACTTACATCAAAGGATGATTATGCATCTAACTAAAGATACTATTACTGCTGCTGCTGCTGCTGCTAGCTAACAGATTCGGGACACGACAGACACATGTATGACCACAATGATTTATATAGCGGCATTTATCATGACGGTGACAGTTACATAATTATACTTTCAGCCTCGGGGCTCTAAGATGCCGGAACTGCCCTACAGACCAGGAGCAGCTGTTCAAATACACGTCACCCACCACAGGAACCACGTGCTGGGTTGTGCAGAATTTGAACTCACCGATCAAGGTCAACCTCCGATGCAACAAGTGAGTGACAATTAAGATTTCGCATTGGTTTAACCCGTTTACTGCCCAGCCTGTAAAATTTCCGGGTCGAATGATGCACGGTATATTTTTCGGTCCTATAACACCTATTTTCAATTCTATGCGTTTTAATGGAGATCCTTTCACATGCCAGTGCGAAAAAGAAGACAAAAAGGCTTAAGGGTTTCAATTTCTGCACTTTTATGGGTCGTTTTGAAATGACACCATGGCAGTAAAGGGGTTAAACTCCAAGCATCAGTTTTGCAGCATCCTTTCTCCAACCGCTGTCATGACTTGTTGTTACATCATAGATCCTTCAAACCTATCAGCTAACTGACAGATTTCTTTCTTTTTTCTTTGGTGTTTAAATGGCAGTAAGGGTTTAACGACACAGACGACTCAGACTGTAATTGTCAGGTCGAGTTTTTCTTATAACCTCTCGCAGTGCTTATGCCATCACAAGTAAAACCCAGATCGTTCCAACAGAACCAGTTAGCCCTGATACGTGGCTGACTGGGTTCAAAGCACCAACTAACTAATAAATTCGAATAGAACGGGATGCAGTTAAAAAAAGAAGGAAAGAAGTGCTTGTTTCTCTCTCTCTCTCTCTCTCTCTCTCTCTCTCTCTCTCTCTCTCTCTCTCTCTCTCTCTCTCTCTCTCTCTCTCTCTCTCTCTCTCTCTCTCTCTCTCTCTCTTTTTTTTTTAACTCGGCGTGGACACGCCCGATGTCATTCTGGTTCCCGGTAGCTCATAGGATATGAAAAGTCTATATCCACCCATCACAATTTGGCCTCTTCCCCCCTACCTCCAAACCCCCTCCCCCCCCCTCTTCTCCCCGTCCCTAATAAGCTTTATGGTTCCTGTGGACGTTAAGCACCATGTTTACTTACTTATCATAGTTTTACGACAGCACCCCCCCCCCCCCCCCAGTACCCCCGCCCCCTACCCCTCAAGCCGCACGCTTCGAATAGTGTCTACGGACAACATTTTGCGCTTTACAAATACTTTAATTTTTATTATTAATTCTTATTATTTTGAATTATTTAATCTCAGACCTGTCCTTGATCCAGAAGTGACGTCTGGAATGATTTTGGGCGACGCTGTGCTTAGACATCTTGCGGTTATCCTTCACTACATAACCATTTTAAAACGCACAGTTGGAAATGAGAGTTGTTGATCGCTTTTATATAGCGCTATTCTCCGCTCTTGAGCAGACTCACTGCGCTTTTTGTCGCATGTCATTTTAAATGAGTGACTGTAGGTTTTATAGTGCGTTTTGGAATATCCATCCAGATGGTGTGCTTAATTAAGTTACAGCACTATTTGTTTTGCGATTACAGTAACTGCTTTCTTTCTTTACTAACGAGACTTTTGCAGTGTCTCTTACCAGCAGCAAACTTTAAATCAAGGTATAGTCATTTGGTGAAACATAGGCTGTATCTAGCCAACACCTTTCAGTACATGCAGCAGCTGCAATTTAGAAACTGTACACTCATGGTGAAACATAGGCTGTATCTGGCCAACACCTTTCAGTACCTGCAGCAGCTGCAATTTAAAAACTGTACACTCATGGTGAAATATAGGCTGTATCTGGCCAACACCTTTCAGTACCTGCAGCAGCTGCAATTTAAAAACTGTACACTCATGGTGAAATATAGGCTGTATCTGGCCAACACCTTTCAGTACCTGCAGCAGCTGCAATTTAAAAACTGTACACTCATGGTGAAATATAGGCTGTATCTGGCCAACACCTTTCAGTACCTGCAGCAGCTGCAATTTAAAAACTGTACACTCATGGTGAAACATAGGCTGTATCTAGCCAACACCTTTCAGTACATGCAGCAGCTGCAATTTAAAAACTGTATACTCATGGTGAAACATAGGCTGTACCTGGCCAACACCTTTCAGTACCTGCAGCAGCTGCAACTTAAAAACTGTAC
>CAUZXP010000284.1:46535-66535 GCA_963584105.1 Alviniconcha strummeri | reverse complement strand
GATTAAAGCAGGCAGTTACTAGAACTGCCCCCTGCTATGAACGAAATTCTTTCTCAACTTTGAACTTTGTTCAGCCAAGAAATCTTAAATTCGAACAGACAAACAGCACCTCTTCTGCCATTAATAAAAGAAGCCCTATCGTTTCATCTGTGAATGGTCAGTTGCTCGATTTTTCGGCAACACTCGATCCGAACAGACACGTGAACATCTTCTGGTACAAAGAAATTGTGTCGTCGATTCATTTTGAAACGGCTCTTTGTTCACTCCGTCAAAAGCATTTGATCGAAACAGACCATCTTCAGCAACTCCGAAACGTTACTAATCAAAGCGACAAGACAAGTGCCGGGGCTGAAGGGTTGTTTGTTTAACCTAGAAACATCTGATCTAAACAGACAACTGGCCATCCTCTGCACTATAAAAATAAAAACCCTCGTCGGTTTTTATTCTTGGCGAGGACGTTTCCTTCGCGCCCCAGACAGACAACCCCTCGCGCCAAAAGGCAAGGAGGCAGACCAACGTTTTCAGGCCCCGGGAACAAAAATACAGTTTGAGTTTTTGCCTCTCAAGTGATGATATTTGCAGAAATATCAAAAAGCCATGGGCAATTTTAGTGGAAGGGATGTGGCCAGTTTATTGGATTTCTTTCAAGGGGTAGTCATGGCAACTGACCTGAGGAGAGTTGAAATAGAAAAGAAGAGTGGGTACGGGGCCTCTGACGTGAAGGGGGGGGGGGGGGGGGAATGGAACGGGGGGAATCAGAACGGAGACAGAGAGCAGTGGGAGTGGGAGAGGATGGGGGTGGGGTGGGGGGTGGGGGGTAGTGTCTGTCCGTTGAAATCAGTCTTGAAATAGTCTCCGTTGTCTCTTCAGCATATTCACGAGATAGATCACCCCGCTGACAGCAATATAAAAATTTCAAAGCCCAACCGGGGCTGGGTGTCAGACAAAAGCTTTCAAAACTTTTGACGGCAACAAGCACTGAGCCAAAACTCGATCAAGAGCCTAATCTAATACTGGCGTGCTGTTAGGCTGCGGCTACTACACTCTGATGTACTTCCTCGCCTACTGGACTGGATTCTGGTTATACAGAAGCTGCTCCCGGGCACTTTCTCGTCGGTTCCATTGTGACGCTTCACAGACTTGAAACGCCGGGGCAGACGCAGCACAGAATTGACCACAGTAATGCCAAACCTAGAACAGTTTCAACAAGAAAAGCAACTGCGCTCAGACGACTCACATTCAAGTACAGAACCACAAGAAAAAAGGAAGAAGGAAAAACAAGTTTTAATTATCTCCGTTCAATACAAACCAACAGACCAGAGTCCAACAAAACATACCGAGCATGATAGCTTTAACGTATGTAGCAGCCATTAAAAGTTGAAGCTACACTGGACAAATAAAAATCTTAAGAACACAAATTGCAATTTATTATTCTGATCCACTTGTCACACTGAAACAGGACAAGTTCATCAAACCTGATATGTAAATACCACGCCAGGTTATAATTTTGCACAGTTTAAAACACCTGGGGGTAAACAGTGTCCGAGAATAAGACAACGTCAAGTGTGTTTTTTAAGCTAAATCAGAGAACACGTCATTATCTTCCTTGAATACAAATACACGTAAAAGGGTGTGTGTGTGTGTGTGTGTGTGTGTGTGTGTGTGTGTGTGTGTGTGTGTGTGTGTGTGTGTGTGTGTGTGTGTGTTGGGGGGGGGGGGGGGCGCTATTAAAACAAGTGTTATTTTTAACCGTTCTTGTTTATTGTTTAAATGTAAAGCTCTGCTTCGTGGTTCAAATTACATATCACCCGACTTGCAGCTGACTAAAAGCTATAGGCGCTCTCACTAGTACCAGCTGAAACTTTGTTCTGGATGGTTCGATTATGACACAGTTGTAACTTGTTCATAGGCAAGTCTGCCAGATGCCCACAGTTCTGCTGTCTTACCACGTTAAATGACCCATCTTTACAGCACACATCTGTTGTCTTACCCCGTTAAACGACCCATCTTTAACTTGTTCATAGGCAAGTCTGCCAGATGCCCACAGTTCTGCTGTCTTACCACGTTAAATGACCCATCTTTACAGCACACATCTGTTGTCTTACCCCGTTAAACGACCCATCTTTGCATCATGCCTGTTAGTATTATTCTTAACACGCCAAAAGGATCTATCTTTACATCACACCTCTGGTATTCTTACTGCCCTAACAGACCATTATTTACATCATACCCGTTACTCTTGACACGTCAAATGACCATTCTTTACATCACACCTCTGTTATTCTCACCGCGTTAAATGATCATTCTTTACATCACACCCGTTACTCCTGACACGTCAATCGACTCTGTTATTCTTACCACGTCAAATGACAGTTCTTTACATCACACTTACATATCAAACACCAGTTCTTATACATAACATCACCCTGATTATATGAGGTTTTTACCAACTTTATTACCTCACTAACAAAAATAAACCGATGATGGTACACGAGTCACACACACACACACACACACACACACACACACACACACACACACACACACACACACACACACTCACACTCACACTCACACACCCTGCATCAGCTTTTCAATAAATCACTGCAGCCCCCTTTTAAGCGTCATCTGTTCTAGGTGTGGGTTAAAAAAGATCGATCTTCATTGTTCCTCTTTTTGAATCTTCACAACCAAGCTCCTATTCAGCTATCTTAACTGCCACTCAACTCGCAACATCTGTTCGCACGTTTCATATCTATTTCTGTTCGTCTGTCAAACTACTGGTGTTAAAAACAGACGAGCGAGTGTCGGTGGGGAGGGGGTGGGTGGGGTGGGTGGGTGGAGTGAGTTGTGTTTGAAAGGGGAAGAGAGAAAGAAAGCAACTGCAAACTGAACTGTTGAAGTGGAACTCACCGACAGCTTGCAGAGTACGATTAGTTACAATAACTTGTGCATAAGTGTAAGCTGTGGTACGGCAACGTTCGCTCCAAGAAGAGTCTGATTCAATACCGTCTCTTGGGATGGCAGCCAGGGAGAAGGCTCTTCTCTGTTCACGTCCAACGCGTACGCTGTTCTTTTGCAATGACACGGGAACCTACTGGCGATGTCATCTCATACAACCGGGTACCACTAGTCATTTAGTCTCTGGATTTTAACGTCCTGTCAACCTCAGGTCGAACAAACACCGCCATAAATCAACACACATTTAAAACTCTTCTCATGTACCTGCAAATCCAACCTAGAACCTACATTTTTCCAAGCACTGGACAAGAAAACAACATAGCTCAAAAAGATAAGTTATTTCGCTTCTCATCTCATTTTTCATCATTTTATTTCGCTTCTCATCTAATTTTTCATCGCTTTTTACCCCGAAAATTTGCAGATTGTGTGTTCGTGTCCTAATAAATAAGCGTTCCTTTAAACCTTTTATGTGTTTGGATCTACAAATTCAGACCAAACTCAAAAAAGGTGGGCAATCGCACACGCCAAGCATCGCTTTCCGGCACCCCTCCTCCAGACTCTGCCACAGCTGGTTACGCCACTTGTCCACCGACGCTGTCCGCGCCCTCAGAGAAGTCTGGGCGCTAAGACTATGGAAGCAACACAGCGAAGCACGCACGTAAACATCCATGCGCATGTGCCCTGGGTCAGTTAATTAGTTCCACCGCCAGTCGAATGGTTTCGGTTTGTGCTGGTGCAATTTGCAATGCGGGTGGTTATAAAAGCAACACCTGATATAATTCCAGTCGTCTGTTACAAGATAAATGTTGCCATTTGAACACCAGTGAAAAACTCAGCTCTCGGACACTTATGGCGTAACTAGTTATGGCAGTGGTTGGAAGAAGGATATCGAAAACTAATGCTTGGAGTTTGAGGAAATCCCACCGTTTCATTTTTGCCTTACAGTTGTGGTTACTTCCTAACTGCTGTCTAAGCATGTTTGCCATACGCGCGTCCTCGCTTTGTTGTCTGTAAACCGCCTCTGTCACCCTCACCCTCACAGTGTAATTGGGAAAATAATAATACTCCTGACCCCCTCACAACCGCCACTCTCCTCCCCCACCACCACCCCAGTCATCCGTCGCTCAAATCTGAACTAATGGCGACAGTCTGAAATATATGCTGCAGTTGCCTTCATTAAAACTTGACGCCGCCGGCAGTGGCATAACCCCTCATGTAAGATGCATGTTCACTTCACCCCTGAAAAGCCGCGCCGTCACCAAGGCCCGTAACTCTCAACCCCCTGGCAACTAAGGGTCGCAACTCGCGGTAGGCTGATTAGCACAGGCAAACTTTGCAACGCTTCTAAGTAATACAAATTATATTCATTGTTTATCCCTCGAGCCCAAATTCTGCCAAACTTGATATTTCGCTCCCCGCGCTAATGTATTCCCGATCAGAAACAAGCGCCCCTGCGTTAAAGTGCTATGTAAATGACCCCAACCAATTCGTCGCTGTAGTGTGGGTTTATGTTGGGATTGTTCCGCCACTGTTTTAATATTTTCCCCAAACGCATCGGGCTGCCGCAAAGGGCAAGAGTGAAACTGCTTGTGCCATTCGATGTCGCGGCGTGTTGAGGCATGAATTGTGCATGATTCCTATCCCCAAGTTTCAAATGATAAGATCGCCCCAAAACCGACTCCTAACCATAACGACCACGCCGACCTTTTCCATCAGTCCGTTGTTACAATGCCCGCTGGCAGAATAGATGCTGTCGGAATCCTTGTCTGTGATGTTGGAATATAATTATTATGGAGCCAAAAAAGAAAAGAAAAAAAGAAGGGAGAAAAAGCACAGGATGGGGGGGGGGGGGGGGGACTACCGGTTCTCCATCCATCCAAGCCGTTGCCCACGTTACCCTCTATTTGGACAAATGCTGCCATACTACGAAGCTGTTCAATGGTCGTGCATAACGATGCAGTGATGACGGTCCCGCTAGAACGAGCATCCCCGTCCCGTTAGCTCCCCACCCACCCTCCTTTTATTTTTTATTTATTTTTCGGCGGGAGGAATGGGGCGGATGCAGGAGGGGGGGGGGGGGGGGGTGCACTATGTATTTCAAACCCGTCCTACGGTACACTGTAAGGTTTTGAAGTACTTTTTTTTTTTTTAATGCATATATGTCTATATATTTCTATCTACCTATCTATATACATGAAAAATGCTCTGGTTCAACCAGCACCCCCACCCCCCACCCCTCCCTAATTTGCCACTGCTCTGTTCTTTCATTCTCTTCGTGTGAATAACCGGAAGTGCACGACTGTGGGGGCACCATTTCATATCCTACCTCAGCAGAAACAGTCTGGACAATGTACACAGCATTATTACCCGACGCCACACTCTCTGTGTGGTCTGTAAATATTAGAGCCTCTAATATACTGGCGATTCGACAGTAACCCCAAAACAGCATGGATGAAAGGTGGTGAGAAGGTCCCCCCCCCCTCCCCGTTCATTACCCCCCAACTCCCAGTCCCCCTCCTCCTTTTAGACTGATCAATGGGAACGCTCACAATCACTGACAGACGCAAGCAATTGCTCTCAATTTTTTTTAATTTTTTTTCTTCCAGTCCCTGAATCTGTAGTCAGAAAGCATCCTCCCACCTAGCTGACGCCAAGAGTTAAATAAAAACGAAAATTTCGCTTCCTTTTC
Organism: Alviniconcha strummeri; assembly: GCA_963584105.1. Lineage (NCBI taxonomy): Eukaryota > Metazoa > Mollusca > Gastropoda > Provannidae > Alviniconcha > Alviniconcha strummeri. The sequence goes on along the minus strand of CAUZXP010000284.1, from coordinate 60,885 downwards.
TTTTTTCAGTTTATTACAGGAGCAGATTATGTCACCTAACCGTTACACCACAACCCCTGCAGACGCACTCTCCCCCCTCCCTCCCTCCACCACGTTTCCCAGTACCTTTGGGGCAACCTTTGTTTTGGGGCGGTGATATAACGCATTTTGTTTACAAAAAGTCAATAAACACGTTGGGTGGTCGTATCAGCTGACAGATCCAATGAATCCTATTGATTTTCGGTCATTTTTGCGGCGAAATTTGCGTGACAGCACCTTCAAGCGTACACAGATTATACCAGTGGCAAACGGTCTGGACAAAGCTCCCAACTTATCGGCTTCAAGGCAAAGCGGAGTAACAGGCCACGGCATGAAACGTAACAGCAATTCTTCGAAGCGGACAAAGCAACGGTTCTTGCGAAACGTCGGTCGTTTATCTCCTTTTCATCCCGTCAACAGCTGCTGGTGGTTTGAAATACTGTATGGTCTTCAAACAGCAGCCTCAGAGCAGGCGTCAATTAATCCGTCCGGCACACGGACTCTTAGTCATAGCAGCAGCACACGGTGTGGTGGACCTGTTCAAACAATCTACAAATTGAAGGTTGACTGCCTGGCCGGTTCTAAATCTAACGAGCATGAATGATTCATCAACTTCAGATGGTCAGCCCTGTACAGTGAAGGACTTTGTGCCCCCGTCAAACCCAGCAGGCCGAAAAGGGACAGGAGCAGCATTAGAACTGTCACTGTCACAGCGTCGGTCGCTCGCTCACAATATGTTGGACACGCATTTAAGTCAATCCACCGAGGCAATGGTCAAAGTGTCTCGCGTCCACTGAACACATGATCCATTGAGCATGATGTACGTCTTAAGTGCTTTCCGTGCAAAGAGTTGTTGCCAGCCCGCCAGTTTTCGTTTGATGTCAACCAGACAATGGACAGCCACAATAAAGTTATAGGAATTCCAAATAGAATTCCACCAACAGCAATAAGGCAGTTGCATAAATCAGGCAACAGATGCAGAAATAAGCAAAGGAGATCCAAAATACATTTGAATGCGGTATTAGGCGTACACAAACACATGCATCGATTGGATTTTCGGAAGAAAAAAGTCAATAAACTTGGGAGCAGATGTAAGGCAGAGCGAAGATCATCACGCTTTGCCAACTAGACAACCAAGAACAGTCATATTTAAAGATGCCCAACAGAACACTTACCCAAATTTCCCTGTAAAAAACAAAATCACCTATGGAAACCAATCCAAAATATAACGACAGAACTTTGTCTGCATTTAGTACAGCAGTGATCTTGTTCTTTCGCCTTTCACAAAACGGTTTAAATGTTTATCATCAGCTGAGGCAGAACCACATCCGGAAACTTGGGCAAACGACCAATAAATACTGCATTTTGTCCAGCAGTGACCTGTTTGCAACTTGGCAGTAGGGTAATCAGGCGTACATGGACAATGACATAAATGAAACCGTTTGATTGCGAGAATGACAAACAAAAGAAGAAGAAAAGAAACAATGAGTTACTTAAAAGCAGAGAGAGAGAGAGTGGGGGGGGGGGGGCGCACAGAGAGAGAGAGAGAGAGAGAGAGAGAGAGAGAGAGAGAGAGAGAGAGAGAGAGAGAGAGAGAGAGAGAGAGAGAGAGAGAGAGAGAGATTGACTGATTTCATACGTAGGCTGAATCTAAATGTTACATCCAAATTCGTTTTTTTTTTTGTTTTTGTTTTTAACGGGGTGGGTGGGGGAGGGGGGGACGTCTGTTAGGCCACTTTAAACCTCCCAGTGTTTCTTGCAACTTGGAACACCCTCAAAGTCCAACAGCAGTTCCTGGTCTCAAAGGCCTGCATGATCAATCAACTGGTCAACATATGTCCACTGACCATTTGTCCTTTTCCTTGACTCTTGGGGGGGCGGAGGGGGGGGGGGGGGGGGGCAGTAATACCTACATGAAAAGAATCGGGAACGGCTGGACTAAAGCGGTCAAAAACACACACAAAAAGATGACCCCTCCTTAGCGTGCTCTTTCAAAACGGGTTTCACTGAGGAAGCCCGAGCCGGCTTTCACTGAAGAAGGCCGAGCCGGCTTTTCCGAGTTCACAACTTTGATAGCGAGACCATATGCGTTTCGTGCGTCCAGTTCAAACTACGTTATAGTATGTATACAGAGCGATGTGACAAGAAACGGCACGCACACAATGACAACAGAAGTCCCCAAGCAGAGGGCCTGGGACAAGCTTGAGGTGGCGATCGCCCGGTGAATAATTGATCAGTTTTCAGACACTCAGCCCATGGATTACTTTCCTACTGTCATCTGCCAGTCTAGCAGCTCGGACCATCTGTCAAAGCGATCATGCATGGGCTATTGTTCTGGTCATCCTCCCTCCTCCTCCCTCTCCACCCCTAATCCCCTCCACTTTCCGGCCAATCGCCCCCCCCACCCCCACCCCCACCCCCTCCCCTATTCACCCTCCTTTCCCTTTTCACCTGCCGGCCAGTTGGAGGCTGATTAGTCCACTTTCGCTGGCCGGTCAATAGTCAACATCACTTGCGGCAGGCAGGTAATTTCATGGTGGGCGTTGTACTTCTGAGGCTGATTGAACCATCAGACGAGGAGAGAATCTCACTAGTGCATAAATAATATACCCCCTTCTTCCCCTCAAAAAACAAACAAAACAACAACAACAACAACACACACACACTAAAACAACAACAAAACTGTGAGAGAGCAGCTTCTGAACAACAACAAAACCAAAGGAAAGCAAAACAACAACAACAACAGGGTCTTGTCACCTTGCGCTGCATGATGCCCCCTGTTGTCAGGTGCCAGATACACTGTGAGCACAGCTCCACTTTCTTTGTACAGACTATGTCTGGTAATGCTGGTATACCAGCACCGGGCAGGGACAGTGTAGTGGTAGAGCACCAGATTCGCAATCAAAAGATTGTGGGTTCGTTCACCAGCAGGAGCAGCTGGAGAATTTTCTTCTCCAGAGTCCACTGCGCTGATTCTTACTTCAGTACTACTTCCATCCCAATATTACTGCAGTAGCATGTAAAAGATCCCAGTCATTCTGCCAAAACAGCAGGTGGTAGGTTACAGCTAAACACACATGCACCCGATGTATGTGGCTTTGAATAGCACTAAACTGGTGTGTGGATGTATGGTGTGCTATATAAAAAATGATCAAAGCAATATAATGTAATCATATGAAGCTGTGTTCCAAGTCCTCAGGAGCAGTGATGATGTACAAACAAAAACAAACAAAAAAAAACACAAAAAGGCATGGTGGACGGGACAAATGAGCATACAGGCAAGGTAGATTCAGTTGCTCTCTCCTCGATTTACCACAGTGAAGGTATAATAACAAGCCAGAAGAGTAAAGAATGGCAAGCAAATAAAATTACTATTAAAAAAAATTGAGAGAGAGAGAGAGAGAGAGAGAGAGAGAGAGAGAGAGAGAGAGAGAGGCAAAATCACCTGACAAGAATAAAATGTAAAAACAATAATGAAATCACAAGAATCTGCAGGAGCTGAGATGAAGCTCATCAGAGACTTCTAGTAATATATATATCATGCAGAGTAAAAACAAAGTTTGTCACCTTGCCCTTGTGCTGCAAAATACCCCTCGTTTTGTACCTAGATACTGTAAGTGTTACTGTCAGCATATTTTGCTTGCACTTTGTTTGGTTATTAATAATAATATTAATAATAATGTACATTTATCATGCGCTCATCAACGCCCTGAGAGCTCACATGATACATATTAACCTAAATATGATATTCTATACACATGTAGAGCATAGTCCTACCAAAACAATTTACATAAAGTGTTATTTAAAATATAAAATAAAAAAATAATAATAATAAAAACGCACTACAAACGCACACACACATGCACACACGCACGCACGCATACGCGCACACACACACATACACTGACTGTAGCAGAAACTGGGTACTGATATTAGTTAGGATGGAAATACTGCAAGAAGAGGAAGGTTTTCAGTTTGGCTTTAAAAGATGACAGGGTGGAGCAGTGTCTAAGGTCTTGTGGGAGTGAATTCCAAATGTGGGGTCCAAAGCAATATAATAAGACATCAACACACCAAGCAAAGAAATGCGTGATCCGAATACAGGACTGACAAACATTCAAGTAAAGTTTCAATATTAACATGACTATAACCATGAACACAGCAACCAAATCTTTTCATGGGACACTGCATTCTCATGATGTATAACCAAACTGCTGCCAAAGGATCAGTAGACATTATTGAAAACTTTTTTCTTTTTTTAAATGTACATGTATCCTCACTGAGACATTAACACAGGAAAACAAATTGGGCCGGAGGGGGTGGAGGGGTGGGGGGTGGGGGAGGGGGGCATGACATTTCATCTCATGGTGCTGTTTCATCATACCAAGTTGGGTTACAGAAAGTTCAACCATGCAGACGGTACTGTCTGGACAAGCATTAATTGAAATTTGGTACATTTGCCACCACTTTTACCTTACCAAGATGATGCAATCTTTTCACAAAGACACTGGCTGTTGATACATACCATCAGATTACCTTTGGTTGCAAAAGACTCAGCCAGTAAGAAGATATATATAGAAATGCATTATACAAAATGCAAGCATCCACCCCCACCCACCCCCCAAAAAATATTGTCACCCACTCCAAATCCCCCCCACCCCCTTTTTTTCCTCACCCATGGCCGTTATTAAGATATACACTATTTGTTGTTCCAACCACCTGGCAACAATGAGTCATACTGAGGTGACCCTTCGAAGCTTGCAGGACATTCAAATCCAGGAACAAAGCACCATGGTTTCTTTCCTGATATCGTTATTGATAACTATGATAATATATGGGCACTCATTTGTTTGCATTATTCATGTGCAAGTATGCTTGCATTTCATCAAATAAATTATATAAATCTGCTGGATATCACGTGCACATATATATCTATAACACCAGTCTACTGATCTACTCATTTGCACAAAATCTCTTTGCTCATTCAGCAGCTTCTTCATTCCTTTATCATTCAACTCTAGTTCAGCAAAAGCAGATGACCACAACAAGCACACCCCGTCAGTGTGTGCGTCAGCATCTAACACGGAAAAAGCACAGCTAAAAGACGGTCTGGCCAATCAAAGATCACCTCCCTTCGCCAGGCATGGACAGCCCGGTGGTGAGCGGTTGCCTCCCCTCATACGCATACGCACACCCGCTTCGCGCCGCTGCGAGCTCGCTCAGTTGCTCGCACGCCGGCTCAGCGCGCAGGCTGGCTGAGTGAGCTGTGTTCAGCGGCTACTCGCGCATTGTTCCTACTGCTGCACTATCTCAAAAGGGACGCCCTAAACCAAAACATGTGCTTAGCAATAGCAGTGATGGAATAGGTGTTGCAGTCAAACAACTGCATTTAACTTTATGAAGACCGAACCGAGACAAAAAGCGGCTGCATTAAATTTTGGGGTTATAATGGTTTAACACCCACGCATCCACCCACCGGCCTTTCACCCTACTAAACTGATTGACATATTTCAAGTTACAACTATTTGTAGGACGTCAGTTTCTAACCTGATTATAAGTGCAGCTTCATTGTCACTGGAAAGGGTGAAGTGTCCAAAAGGTCAGAGGTGCCTGCTATAAAACTATGAACTCCCCATCCCCATTGCCAGTTCATATGGCCACGGTAAACAAGTAAATACAATGCCCCCACCCCCACCCCCCAAAAAAAACACCCTTTAAAAAGCTTCTTTTAAAAAATTTAAAAAATTAAAAAAATCTAGAAGAAGCTCACACTCAGTCACAGTTGAGCATGTGGAAAAAGATTTTCAGACAAAGGTTGATGAACTAGGCTGCCATCACCGCATTTTCTGTCAAAGGCATTAAGCAGAAAGAGCACACAGGTCACATTCAAAATGACAAAACTGACTGTCTGGTAGCCTGTCAAGGTCACCTCTATTACCAGCATGGACTTGCAAAGTTTGGAAGAGGCTATCATCATGCAGACTCTGAAAGACCTCACTATGTACATTATACATGTCAGGAAAAAAGTTCCTTAAATATACATTAGAATAAATTTGCTTAAGATATGTGAATGGTCATGTCTGTATTATAAAGCAGGAGCAGACAAAATAGTAAATCATTACAGGTCTGCATGTGATTTTTCACTAGAATCACACAAGAAGATAAGTATATAATATATAAAAATTAAAGGACAAACAATAAAACCCTAGGTGGTAGTCAGTAGTTACTGTTCTATTTATATGGTCATGCGTTAACTTGTGAAAAAAGAAGCATGCACTGTTCACACATATAATTATATATATATGTATACATATATATGTTCCCACACACATGCATGTGCACACACACACTCACACACACACACCTGCAGGTGCACACACACACACACACACACACACTCTCTCTCTCTCTCTCTCTCTCTCTCTCTCTCTCTCTCTCTCTCTCTCACAAAGACATACAAACACACACACTCTCTCTACCTGTGCGAGTGCTCTCTCTCTCTGTCTCTCCCTCCCTCCATTTACCACACTACTATAAGTACACCCCCTCTGTCAGTGTCACAGCACGCAGACTTGAAACTCAAATTATGTTTAGTCAAACTGGACACATCCAGTGATTACTCTTCCAGTGCCCTGCACTAACCCTGTACATTTATATCCAATCACTCATATTCAGCTACAGCCTTTAAGTGACAAACTGTCCTGATTTTAATTAGGTTTTACACTGGTGCTGCCATCTGTCAATATGAAAAATTTCAGTCCAACAGCAACATGAAAGGAAGAAAAATGGCATCAGAACACATGTTCAGGCAATTAATCACACAGTAGGCAGATTTTTAATTAAATGTCTATGATGCAAGGTGTGAACAAGTACTGAAGATAGATTTTATTGCATGAAGCATCATTCAAACAGTAAATATGCCTACAATGTGACCTGCTCACAAGTGTGGCTGACGCACGAAATATAAAAATAAAAAATATATATAGCAGATACAAAATAGTAGATGATAATGGGTTTTTTCTTCAGCAGTTTGCATCAGAATGTAGTGCATAAACAAAAATCCTGCTGTGCACATGACACATGCTGTGTTGCATTAAAGCGTGTATTACAATCACGTCGCTGTGTTGTGGTACTGTTCTGTTGTGTGCAGTGTTGTTTTGTACTGCAGTGCTGTTACAGTGTAGGTGTTCTTGTGCTGTGTTGTTTGACACTGTGCTGTGTTGTTGTTTGGTGACTGATCTGTGAATATGTTTTGTGCTGCATTATGTGTGTTGCACTGTTTGTTCTGCATTGCATTGTGTGTGCTGTACTAGTACTACTGTCTGGTGGTGAGCTGTGCTGTTTTGTGCTGCACTGTGCTGTGCTGTGCTGTTTGTTGTACTGCATTGTGTGGCACTGTGCTGAACATGCTGGATCTGTTGGATTTCATCATCACTCATATATTATATATAATATATATGCACCGGGATCTAGTCGCCTCACAAAGGTTACATGGATCCTCACCCCCACCCCCACCATTTATGGTCCATTTAGAAACGTTTTGGGTGAGAAATAACCGACTGTGAAGCACTGTGCATTAAAAATCAATGCTGGCATTGGCACACAGTTCCAGATGTTCAGTGATTAGTTTCATTGTTGACTTGAGATGATTATGGATGAGAATACAGAGCTCTGCAAGGGTTTGAAAATGTTGTCTGAAAATGACCACCAGCAATTAACATCCTTAATAATAATGGAGATGATCCTTGGTATTTTTTTTATAGCAGGCTAAAATTTTAAATCATAGTTAGGTTACCACTGAAAGTAAAAACAAAGACAAGAGTAAATGAACAATAAACACAAGCCCAATGCTTATTAAAATTAACACTAGTACCACTAACAGTATGACCACTTCAGTACAGTGACAAGAGTAATCTCAACATTGAATCTTAACAGTAACAAATGTATGATATTATAATATGTAAATGCACTGATGTAGTCTCACCCATCCACCTGCCCCTCCTGTGCCGTGCACACAAAAGCACTAAATCTAGTTACATGTTTATTAGATGAAATGTGATACAAGTGCTGTACAGCTATAATATTTTCCATAACATTTTAGATAAACATATGAATTCATCAACTCCATAAACAGTATGAACTCACATCAAGCGAGTGACAGCTCTACACAACCCACAGGCACATGTGCGAGGTGCGGGTATGTGTGTGTGCGTGCACACGTGTGCATGCATGCATGCATGTGTGTGTGTGTGTGTGCTCATGCTTGTGTCACACACACACACACACACACACACACACACACACACACACACACACACACACACTCACACACACACACATCCTGTGTTTGACATTACATATAATATATATATATTATGCAAATGTCCAGTCTCACTGCAAACCAAACAGATGCATGCAACAGCATGTACAAACAAATGAGCAAAGGCATGTACACACACACACACACACACACACACACACACACACACACACACACACACACACAATGGGCGAGAGAGAGAGAGAGAGAGAGAGAGAGAGAGAGAGAGAGAGAGAGAGAGAGAGAGAGAGAGAGAGAGAGAGAGAGAGCATGCAGTCAGTACTTGCTCATACAGAAAACACAGCATGCCATGTGGCCATGTTTCACTTATCAAATCAAATACCTAGTTTGTTTAGAATGCTCAGAAGGGGGTGGGTCCAGCCAGGGGGAAAAACTCAGAACGGGGAGTGGTGAGAGGTCTCGCGTGGTTGGTTCTGCGAGCAGTCAAACTCGAAGCCACTTGCAAGCTTTGCACTGATATGAGCGTGTCAATGCAAAAACAGCCAGCCTCATTCAATAACCGACACGCGCGATTCCGAATCTCTCTGCTGGGAGCCCTCTGCGCGGTTTTAATTTCCCTGAAAGCAACCAATGACTCGCAAGTATTATGTAATCAAATGCAAACAGAATGAACGCTGCTGGTTTGTGGTCCAGACTTGCTAATGAACCGAATATCAAAACAATGCACCCATCGGACGACCGAGTAAACACGCACAGCGTTTCTCATACAGAGGCAGCAACAAGCAGCATTTGGGAAGCTCACTTGGACTTGGATACGATGTGTTTCGTGGTCCTACAAGCCTTCGCTTCAAAGAATATGACAATCACTCTGTTCTTTTGGCAGTTCTGAATCTTGGAAACTAGTCTCACCAGTGATTTAAGGAGCGTTGTGTCTTGGTCTGCTGCAATTTTACTTTCTGTTTCGCTGTACACGCCGAGCGCGTACTTGGAGCTCCGCCATTTTGATGCAAGAATGCTGGGTATGAACAAGATGGCGAAGCGAGGAAAGGCCGTCTGAAGAGGTAGGTGTTTCTTTTGCTGTTTTCAAAATATCGAAGTCATTGCATACTGTAACTTGTGTACGGACATAATCAGATAGAATACTTCCATCGTTTCCGTAACTTTTTTCCGTATGTTACTGTTCAGTCAGTAGTTTTAGCGCCGTTGAACCACCAAACAGCAGTACCATCGCTCTATGAACCATCTAAAAAAAAAAAAAAAAAAAAAAAAAATCGGGAGTCAATTTGGCCTGTGTCCGGCAGTTATGATGTTAATAAGAGAAATATCATCAGAGAAGCCAGGAGCCATTTTGTTTCATAAGCAGACCACTGGTCAGTAACAGCGGCCGCTTTTCCTGCTAGAAATACAGCGAAACACGCACAGCGTGCTCAGCCGGTCGAAGTTATTGAAGAGCGCATTGAAGTGTTTTTTTGGCCTCCAAGGTCGATAAAGAGTTAGTTCGGACGGTCTACTCTTTTTTTTCTTTTTTTATCCATGGTCCGGCTGGTTCGATTTTTAGATTGGAAGGAGGGGCTGGCCAGGTCAGTCGCAGACTGGCAGGAGGAGAGGAAGCATTGGCTGGCCGCGGCTCCGTGTTTCGGTCTTTAGTGGAGTTTGTGTAAATTAATGCCATCTGCATGTTCGGATTTATGCTGGCGCTTGGAACCGGGCGTGCGGGGGGTAGGCGTATATGGTCAGCGGGAGTGTACCCAACGTGTAGTGTTTCAGGTAGGCTGTAAACAAAATTTTCACGTCTATATTTTCGTTTTGGTTTTACCGATTTCGCGTGTGGTGTGCGGGCCGTTTATTGATTTTTCAGTTTTAATAGCGCGTGACTGAATTTTTCTCTTTTTGTCCTTTTTTCCCCCCCCTGCAAAGAGAAACTTAGCCTTGCGTGAAATTGTTTTTTGTCTCGTATGCTTGATTAGTAAATAGTACCACAGGGACAGACCTCTCTCTCTCTTACTCCTATACTCATGCTGAAGTATTGTAGTTTTCATAGTCCTGTTTATACGGGCTGTCCGTCCGCCTCACTGTGAAGTCTAGCAACTGGTTCGTGTAGCAGATTCGACGAGCATTGTGTGTGCCAGGAAGCGATAGCCTAAGTAATGCCAGATGCCAGGAGGCCCCGGGTTCGCTATTGCCAAAAGTTGCTTTTGTACTGTGTAGTGCTATCCGTGTCAGAGCTTTCAGTGCGGAGCTCCGCATTGTCATGTGGGCTGTATTAAAAGGTAGAAAGTCTTGAAGCCATCCTGAAAGGAATTCACGCTCTCATCTCGCGGCTAGGAAGAACTGACTTGCATGACTTGGTGCTCACTCACTGATGTTCTTCTTGCCTTTACCTTTACCTGTAACAAGCTCGCGTGTTTGTAGCACGTGTTTGATTACGTTCACTACGATTTCTCAACTTTCTCACGTATACCTGCAGGATGTGACGTCAGTTACAGTTTTGGCTTTCTTACGAGGCTCAGAGAGGGAGAGAAGAGAGCTCGGCCCTTACGGAGGTGGTTCTTCTTCTTATGTAATGTGTCCGATTTTTTTGATTTTTTTTTTCCTCCTTTATTTTTCAGGTTATGTTCATTTTCATGTTGTTGTTTTTTGTTTTGGGGTAAAGCATTTTAATTTGGAACTGTAATTTTTTTTTTTTTTTAAGTTAGTTTTTCATTTATTGAATTTTGAAATAATTGTATTGACACTAAAATGAACAACTTTATTTTGAGAAACCGTTTGAGTGAAGAGTGCTCTTTTTTGCCAAAAATAGATTTAAATATCGTCTGCGTAATTGGTATGCTAGTACTGTAGTAGCACATCCTTATGACGCAGATAGGCTACATAGTATCCTCTGGTTGAATGACCCGCATGCTACCCTTGTTTCTGGGTTGTTGTTGTTGTTTGTGTGTGTGTTTGGTTGTAAATCTCTCTCTCTCTCTCTCTCTCTCTCTCTCTCTCTCTCTCTCTCATCTCTCTCTCTCTCTCTCTCTCTCTCTCTCTCTCTCTCTCTCTCGGTTTGTGCATTTTTGTGCTGCTACATTTGTGAAACGTCTGAAAAGAGGGACTCGACATTTGCTGTGACCTGACGTAGTGACAATCGAAATGCGTCTACCCTAGATTTAAGTGCCTTAAAAAAAGTTCCTAGAATTGTGAAGCTGAAGCAGGCACAAAGAAATGAATTGTCAGGCCGGTTATTTGTTCAGATTTTGGAGGTGAAATGTAGAAGACGAATTCTCGTCCCCGTCGTTGGCAGGTGCCTAGCCTCCTGGGCCGGACCTGTGTTTTCGCGTTGTGTACAGCCAGGGATCACATTTCCTGCTTTGTCCTCCCGACCACCTTGTGCCCTCAGATAAACCCCGCTGCCCCCAGCCACCCACCCACCCTACCGTGCCCGGCCCCACCCCTCCCCTCCCTCTTGTCTTCCCCTTCCCTAAAGTTTCCCCTCGGCCAGATGCCATCCATGCAAGACTAAATACACCTCCCCTCGCCAAGGTCTCGCGATTTCATCGTGAGTTTAGTTTTCAAATTATATGTCCCCTCCGCTTTTATCTCTCTCTCTCTCTCTCTCTCTCTCTCTCTCTTCTCTCTCTCTCTCTCTCTCTCTCTCTCTCTCTTCCTATCATCTCTCTCTCTCTCTCTCTTTATGTTCACCACCACCCTTCTCTCTCTCTCTCTCTCTCTCTCTCCTCTCTCTCTCTCTCTCTCTCTCTCTCTCTCTCTCTCTCTCACACACACACACACACACACACACACACACACACACACACACACACACACAGCCACACACTCACACTTTCTCGCTCTATATTTTCGAAACACGGCTCAAGGCATGTGCCTTGACTCGATAATTATATAAATGGGAACACCCACCCCACCCACTCCCCTTCTTTTTTTTTCTTCTTTTTTTTCTTTCTTTTTCATTTTTCGAATCACATAGCTCTTTTCCTCGCTTATTTATATTTCAAAACACCGTCAGGCTTTGTGTTGGTTGTTGTTGTTTAGCCATGTTCCTTTCAGTGTGTTCCTTGATCCCCCCCCCCCCCCCCCCCTCCACGCCCAGGTCCTAAGCCGTATGCACAAAACAGGGGGCGCCTTCAATTCAAGACCGCCACACGAAAAGGTTACATTCTTGAATAGGGACCCCCATTGAGGGCGTCGCGGAGGGGGGTCACCTGTTTTAGTTTGCAAATGACTGGTGTTGACAACCCCTCTCAAATTGTTTGAATTTTTATGACAAATACAGATGGCCCCGGCCTTCGTCCCCGGCTCGCCCGCGAGTGCGCCGGGCCGCCGAAGTGATCCATAAAAGAAAAGGAGAAGCCAAATTCATCATATTTGATTTTAGGGCTGAACATAAATTTTACACTCGGCCAAGCCTGACAGGCACTGTTTGAACAGGTCGCCCGCCTGATATAATATATGTACAGGCGAGGTGTAGGATTTGGGAGGGGGGGGTAAAGTTGGGGAGGGGGGGGGGGGTATAGGGGATTAAGCGGAGAGAGTGGTTGGCCTGCTAACTGTTACGTTTATTGAAGGGTTGTGATTGGGAGGGAGGGTGGCAGTGGTGGTGGTGGGTGGGGCGGGGGGGGGGGGGGGGTTGTAAAGGGGTCATTGGTATGAACGGCCCGGGACCAGATGTATCGAGTTGTGTGCCATCATAGAATCACGTGTTCTTTTACTCAACGCGCTGTCCGTCCAGTGAACGCGTTGAGTGACGTGACACTTGCTGCCCAGGCCACCGTCTCTCCGACTGGACTCACCTGGTTCATACGGTCTGTCCAGCGTCCCTCTTTCAGGTCACATTGGCCAATGCTCGCTGAAGAATATTCGAGTAAGTCTTTCGTTTCTGTTCTCTTCTGCTCGTTTTGCAATCGCAGAACACAGCTTAAAAAACAAATTAACCCGAGCGAAATAGTGACGTAAAATAAAAAGGATCCAATTCGAGTGAACTATCGCAATGTCCCCAGGTTGACCAGTAGATTCAGAGGTCATATGTCCGTCTAACTGGACTTTAGTAAAGTTTACCAATTTGAAAAATAGGCCTACTTTGCAGTTCGCATACATTTTCAGATGAGCCGTTTTTGGCAGCTTCGTACCAACGTACTGCCGTTGCTGTTTGGTACTGCTACTAATGCCGACATTGTGATGGTATGTGTTGATCAGTGGCGAACAGAATGAAGCAACACCGGCAAGGCGATCGACCGGATTAGATAGGGCCGGGGTGGGGTGAATCCATCTTTCACTGAAACTTCCCCGAACAGCATAAATCAAATTCGCAGACTGATATATACTTTGGGAAAGGGGAAAAAGGTTGATATGAAAAAAATAACACGAATAGTCCATTTCCAATAGCACGTGAGAGAGATGACCGGAGACAGTGCACCGGGTCCTTCTGTAGGTTCCTTGCTATCAACATTTTCTTTCTTCACGTCCTGAAGATCTTTCTCCGTCTCCGCATATGTGCGTCTGTCCGCTTGTCTGTCTGTCTCCGCCCCTCTCCCGTTGTCTCTCTTTGTCTGTCTCTCCTTTTCACACTTTTAGTGTCTGTCACTTCCCCCCCCCCCCCCCCTTTTTTGTCACTACTGTCTCATCCTCATTCCTCTACGCTTCTGCTGCCCCTTCCCCCTCCCTGTCTGCTGTCTGTCTTTCTCTTCCTCTCCTCTCTTCCCCTCACCCTCCCCCCCCCCCCCCCTCCCCCATTGTCACTGTCTCATCTTCATTCTCATAGTCATACACTTTCTCTCTCCCCTTGCCTCCCTGTCTCTGTCTGTCTGTCTTTCTCTTCCTCTCTTCTTTTCTCCCCTTTTGTTCCTTTTCTTCTTCTTCATTCTTATTCCCTCTCTCTCTCTCTCTCCCTCTCTCCTCTCTCTCTCTCTCTCTCTCTTCTCTCTCTCTCTCTCTCTCCTCTCTCTCTCTCTTCTCCCCTCCCCCTCTGCCTGTCTCACACCCAGTCTCTCCTCTGCCTGTCTTCCAGGCTGAGCGCTGAACTGGTCTGCAGCGCCTGTTGTCTCGTCTGCTGTC
>CAUZXP010000284.1:31463-46335 GCA_963584105.1 Alviniconcha strummeri | reverse complement strand
CCTGTCTTATTGTTTATTTTTTCTCCTTCTTTTTCACCTCGTGATTCTCTTTATTCTTTCGTTCTTTCTCAGTGATGATTTCCTTCCTTTCTTTCCTTCTTTCTCTCTTTATAGTGCTTACCTTGTTAGACAACTTTTTTCACTACTCACTCACCGTACTGACAAGACTGTGTCAGTTATACATACACGAAAGGCAAGTTTAAAAAAACAACAACAAAAAAAGCAAGAAGAAACAGGATCGTGCATTCATACTTGATTTCACGCACGCACGCACGCACGCACGCACGCACACGCCACACACACACACACACACACACACACACACACACACACACACACACTACCATCATCCGTCCAGTTCGTTTGAACAAGCATTGCAAAGTTTACATACAACTTTGCATACTTGGGCATACCCATCTGCGAAAGTCATTAATTATAACAGTCTAATTACACTGGCGATAACGCCGGCTTTTCGCTGATAATATCAGACATATAAATGTCATGGGCCTGGAGAAGAGGCATGCCGAGAGAGAGAGAGCGAGAGAGAGAGAGGGGGAGGGCACAGGGAGAGAGAGAGAGGGGGGCAGAGGGAGAGAGAGGGGGACACAGAGAGACTTTAGAAGAGAGAGACAGACAGACAGACAGACTTTAGAAGAGAGAGAGAGAGAGAGAGAGAGAGAGAGAGAGAGAGAGAGAGAGAGAGAGAGAGAGAGAGAGACTTTAGAAGAGAGAGAGAGTAGAGGCCACAATGAGAAAGAAAATTATCTAAAGGTTAAACAAACTGAAGAGGGTGACGGTGGGGTGATGGTGGAGGTGGAGAGTGCGCCTGAGTGTACTAGACTAAAAGTCCTGCTAAATTAAACATGTGCAGAGCATCTGGTGTTAACCCATTCCCCGCTGGGGGAACTGTGAAGTTCCAAGCTGTCAGCTTCCACGTGCCTGCTCTGTCTGAAGAGGGTAATACGTAATTTTAATGTAACTCCGGCTAACCGTTTCCATCTGGGGCTGGAGGGGGGGAGGGGGCTGCCTCGACCATTGTGTTGTAATATGTGTGCCTGGCATGGTGGGTACAAATGAATTTGAAATTCACATCTGCTATTGCAAAGTGCGTGCATTGTGTGTTTGTGTGCCGATGTTAACTGCTTTCCTTTCTTTATTCTTTAAGTTCCGCCCATAACTCAAAGTCCACAAAGCACTGTTCATACAAATTTAGATTGCGTTGCTTTTTTGTTGTTTTCTGTGGGGGGTGAATATAATACATAAAAAAATGATATTATCCATGGATTTATGCGTTCTGCTACTTTAAAATGTTTCCATTGAAGTATTTACTGTTACGTACGTGTGTGTGTGTGTGTGTGTGTGTGTGTGTGTGTGTGTGTGTGTGTGTGTGTGTGTGTGTGTGTTCAGCGGTAGGCTTCTGTAGGCCTATAATAATAATAATGTACTGGTAAATAAAAGCAATAAAAAATAAAAATAAAGACATCACACACACACACACACACACACACACACACACACACACACACACACACACACACACACACACACACACACGCGCGCGCGCGCGCGCGCAGACACACACACACACACACGCATGCACACACACACACACACACGCATGTATACACGCACGCACGCACGCAACACCCCCCCCCCACACACACACACACACACACGCTCGCGAGCGCGCTTATGTCTCGTACAGAAGACGGGAATACAAACACAAAAACACATGCACACGAAGCGTGCAATCCCTCCTCACGCCCTCCACCCCCCCCCCACCCCCCCCGCACGCCATCCCCCCCCCCCCCCGCACCCATCCCCCCCCCCCCCAAAAAAAAAAACGAAGAAAAAGAAGTAACTGGTGCTCGGCAGTCTGATAGAAATTCATAAATTTGAAATCCGATGAAGGCGACAAAAACCTCGCTGTTGTTTATAAATGTGCTTCAGTTCTAAGACATCAGACAGAGGGAACTCTGTTTACTGTGGACGTAACCGAAGACTTGTTCCTAAGCTTAACCTCTCAGTCTGTGGCCAAGCAGCACGCCAACGCCTCTTGGAAGTGAAGCAGAAAGACACTTAAACTTTTGGAGTGCATCTCGGCAAGCGGTGGATGACAAGTCAAAAGTCCATAATATAATATACTCTCGCTGCGACACACTGGTTTGAGCCGCGAGAGAGGTAGACATGTGTGTGTCTGTCGATCGGCCTTATCGCGGTTCTGTAAGCGAGGCAGCACAACACTGAGGCAGACAGTGAACAATTCACTTTTTTGCTTATCTGAAGAAAATTGTAGTGTGTGTGTGTGTGTGTGTGTGTGTGTGTGTGAGTGTGTGTGTGTGTGTGTGTGTGTGTGTGTGAGAGAGAGAGAGAGAGAGAGAGAGAGAGAGAGAGAGAGAGAGAGAGAGAGAGAGAGAGAGAGAGAGATAATGCATTTTTCCACTAAGATCCGTTGTATTGTTTGCTTTGTCTCCATTCTCCTTCAGCAGATACTGCACAGGGCACCACAGTTTGGTCACCATATAATTACATATTATCCAACCTTGCCTCGAATGCAAATCCAGTAGACACAGAGCGGATGTAAGTCTATGAGCAGACAGAGCGAAGAAAAAGAGAAAAGAAGAAGAAAAAAGTCAACAACGACAACAAAAACGAAACGACCAAAAGCAAATTTGTTTCACCGTGCCGGGACGAATAGCTGATCGTAGCTAAAGATAAAAGTGTTAAGTATCTCGGTCTGTTCGCGAGTTGGTTTTGGCCAGCCAAGTTTGACTGAAGGACTTGCACTTGACTTGTTGCTCTGGCTATTTATGGTGGCCTTCCTGTCCACTTCAAACTGACGCGCAGCGGAACCGTGTGAAAGGCTCGCTGATCGACACAGGGGCCTTGATACGGGGCCCGCCGGTCCAGCATGCTGCATGTAGTACTTGGTGGTCGGTAATTTGATCGCCGAGGGCAGGTTTTCAATTCCAACCCTTCATATAACCTTTCTTATCACTTCCACATTGGCATTAGCTAGACACTCTTTGCACCCCTCCTTCCTTCCTTCCTTCCCTCCCTCCCTCCCTCCACCCCCCTGTTTCCCCTACGGGTCTGGCTTTTATACACTGCAGTATTTGTGAAGCCCACCGCCCTCCTTTTTTTTTTTTTTTTTTTCCTCGTGCCCTTTGGGATAGGTCCATTTCCTGAAGTTTTAATGCGAGACTGGCGCTGGCCGTTTGGAATTGGACTCAGAGCGTTTCAAGAGGGAGTCAAAAGTCGGTGTAGGCTATGTGTGTGTGTGAGTGTGTGTGCTGGGGCGCCGATCTGCGTGTTGTTTAAGTTCTCAACCCAGGTCTGTGCTGTGTTTTTTCCTTCTTTTTTTTTTTTTCCCTTCTCTCTCTCTCTCTCTTCTTTCTCTCCTTCATTCCCAGGACCGCTTCTCTGCCATGCCGTTTCGGCTGAAGGTGAGGGGATATTTTCTGCATGACAAAACATGTTCATTTTTTTTCTTTTGTGTGTTCAAAGTTCTTTGTAGTGGCTTGTGTCAAGAGTTCACGCAGCGGGGAGAGAAAGGGAACGGGTGAGAGTTACATTATTGAAGAGGGGGCGTGTACTGCTATTGTGTGTTGCTGTAGGTGTGAAGGCCGACCGTTTTGTTGCAGCATACATACACTATGATCCCCCAACAAGCTGTAAATAACAATGGCGCCGCGCTCTTTCGGATTCCATCAGATTGTGTGCCTTTAACTTATGGCGTTCGGATACTGCATGAAAAATAATATATGTATGTTTTTTTCCCTAATTTTACAGCTTTCCACGTGGTATGGAAGCAAGTCGATTTGTTTTTCAGTTACTTCTTTTCATTGTAGTCGATCTGCAAAATATGAAACCATATATATAATATATACGTATGGCTGTTGTGTATCAGTCCTTTTTACTGATAATATGTATTTGTCCTTTGTATATTTAGAATGTGTATCTGCCCTTTCTGTTAAAACTATGTAGCAAAGTCTCCGGCGATCTCTCAAAGCACGCATGCAGCGGTTTGTCGTGTACTCCAATCCTGTTGTAATTTATAGCGAGGGTCTTCGTGTGTATGCAAATATGACACGGGGTCCTTTGACTGTAAAGAAAGGTATACAACCTTGAAGTCTCTGCAACTCCTTCGTGTTACAATTGATACGATTAGCGTTTTTTTTCTTTCTTTTTTTTCTGGGGTGGGGGTGGGGGTTATAGTGGGTTTGGGTTACAGTAAAAGGATTAGAAATTAATCGTTATTGGTTACATTAATGGAATTAGCCACCTTCTCAAGACTGTTTTTGTTCATCGGGTAGATGCGATTAGGAATAAAATTAAGGAATCGGCTTTAAAATGTCCCATTGATTTTCTGTCGAATTAAGAATCGAACAGCCCGCATGTTTTGTGCATCTCATGCACTAATCGGTAGTCACAGAATTATTTGTCTAAATTCGATATAGAATATATTGAGCAAAATAAACTGAAAATTTTAATTTTGAAAATATGCCTCTTGGTTTTTGTTTTGTTTTTGTTTTTAGAAGGTGTGTAGTGTCTTTAGAGTTACACAGGAAGAAACTGAACCACCGAGCAAAGTAAAAAACAAACAAACAGGAAATAGCTGTTGAAGATAATAACTTCAGCAGTGACGAAGGGAAGGGACAGAGGTATTTTAGCCTAGTCGTCCACCGTCATTTGTTGGGATTACATAAAAGCAAGTACTAAAACTGGTGATGGAGATTTTGACAACCCAATTCACCCACATAAACAACCTTTCGGGTTACGTTGGAACATGCCAGCGAGTGGTGTGTGAGTTTTCAAAAGTGAGCGTTCGATAGAAGAAATCCAGGTGAGTTCAAGGCCAAAGCACGCGCCCTTTTTACGATCGGGTTGGATTAAACATTGAATTTTTGATGCGGTATTTCCAAACAGCTTTGGCCAGGCCAGGAGACCGTTCGCCTTGGCGTGAGCTCTGTCAAAGAAACGTACGGTCAATAACAGGTCCTTTTATGGACAGATGACGGCCTCTGAATGGCCCTCTAGTCGCTGTATTGTCGCGGTTGTCTTAGCTTCACCCGTGTTGACGTCTGGCCTTAAATTTCATTAACACGGAGGAGTGTGGGTGTAAAAACTTCGTAAATCGCACAGAGAAGGGGACAGGTTCGTGCTTGCCATGTGTTTCGGGCAGTTTCGATTCATGACTAGATGTAAGGCCAGTGAACTGTGATTTCTGTTGTTGGGGCTATTTGTGTGTCCAGCAACTGGGTTTTAATTCACTTTTATTCAGACACGGTTCAACGAACTTATGTGAATGTGATCACTAAGTAAGTAAATTGGTGTTTTACGCCCAGCGAATGTGATCAACTCTTGTTAGAAGTGTAAGTGAGATTAGAAGACCAACCACAACAAAAACCGTGTCTGGTTAAAATGATTCCTGTCCAGACTAAAAACGCGTTAAAAAGCAGTTCAGGTAGAACCGTTTTAACTATGTTAGTTACTATTGTGTCAGTTCAAGAACTGTTCAACATGAATATATGTACATGCGCCAATAAAAACTGATCATTCTGACGTTGCATGAAAATAACAACAACAACACGAAACGAAACGAAAACATCTGCCTATTCGTTGCGTTTAGAGCCACGCGTGCAGTTTGTTATAACTCACTCTATGCATGACAACCGGAGAGAGAATTTTATGACTGACTGTGTCTCTCCATCCTTCTTCTGCGCCTCTCCCTTCTGTATGTGTGTGTGTGTGTGTGTGTGTGTGTGTGTGTGTGTGTGTGTGTGTGTGTGTGTGTGTGTGTGTGTGTGTGTGTGTCTCTCTCTCTCTCTCTCTCTCCCTCTCTGTCTCCCCCCCCTCCCCCCTCCCGTCTCTGTCTCGCTGGTAATATAGGGTCCATTGTTTTATATTTCAGCGAGGTCACTGAGTACAGTTGGATGCAACTCAGTATTTATACAGTTCATGTGTATATATATATATCTCGAGTCCAAGAAAGATTATATATATATATGCCTACACGCAGTGGTAAAGGGTTTAACTATTTAAAAAAAAAAAAAACTTCGTTAGAAGCAAAGTCGGGCGTTTACAAATTTGATCTGAGTGTACTGATGTGGCATTTTCAACGCCGTGCTTCTCATACCTCAACCTGTGACAACATTTTGGACGACCGCTGTCAAACGCGAACCCTCGTTCTTTGGAACAACCGAACAGCCACAACGCACTTCAATAAAGTTGAAATTCGTTTACAAACGCACGGTCAGAGCAGTCAAACAAGTCCCTGCTTGACAGAAATCGAGCTGCGTTTTCCTAAGCTATTGTGAGATATGTATGCAAACGTTATATAGTCACTCGACATGTACGCTTGCATTGTATATGTAGCTCAGGACTCGTGTTCAGGGTCACTAAACTTGAAGTTTAGTGTTGAACAAGTTATCTATCTTTGTGGCAGTCATTTAGATATGAAATTTCACAGATGACCCCAATGGCAGCGAACCCGATAGGTTTAATATGGCGTGATAAAAATCAATCCTCAGAGTTGAATCGCTGTGCGTGTTTGGTGAAGAGAAGGTCAGCGGAGTTATCAAATTAACTTGTTGGCTTTGAATAGGGCCTGTTCGTTTTGAAAGCCCATGTCAGGGGATATGTACACAGCGCTCTGTGCCCGCCTTCGCCAATTATTACTTCAGTGTGTGACACGCTTGGCGTGTGTTGCCTCAAACCGTGTCGTTTGTACTGACAGAGGATAACGAGCCATTGTATGCTCCTTTTCTTTGGCCATATGAGCATGCCGTGTTTTTTGGTTGCTGCTGCGGGTAAGTGTTTAAAGTTATCATTTATTTATTGACAGCAGGTAAGAATCACATCTCCTTCTTCTAAATAGAACATAGTTTGTTAGTTTTTGCTAAAAAAAAAATATTAAAAAAAAAAGAGAGAGAGAGAAGATATTTTATAATATTAATGAACCTGATGTGCTTAACTTTGACTTTGATTGTACTACTAGTTTTGTTAAAAATAAAGGAGACTGATTTTAAAAATGTTGACTAGGATAAGATAGGTAAGTATCGGTTAGATTAGGATAAGATAGCAAAGTATCCGTTAGATTAGGATAAGATAGCAAAGTATCCGTTACTAGACAGGCCCAGTCAGTGTGCCTTGTGATTGCAATATCACTTACACATTTTGAAAGGCGTAGGAAAGTAATTCAAAAGAGGACATAGCATAGTTACAGTGATTCTAATCGTTGCGTAAAGATGCATGGTGTCAGTAGGAAAAAAAAATATGTTGGCGCACAGTGGAAGGGAGGGGAACTGGGTGGGGGTGGGGGAGGAGAGACAGAGTGAAGGGGGGGGGGAGACGGAGAAAGAGGGGGGGGGAGACACAGTGTGTGTGTGTGTGTGTGTGTGTGTGTGTGTGTGTGTGTGAGTGAGAGAGAGAGAGAGAGAGAGAGGACCTGTTCAAACTTTGACAGCCCACCTGCCTCTTCTACACAATCGTAACTCAATCAAAATATTGTCCGACCTCCTGTCAATGTGGGCCGCTGTCTGTGTAACTTTCCACTCTGCCCGTGTGTGCTGTTAGCCCGCAGCCAGACATGCACAGAACGGGGCTTTGGTAATTAGTGTTTGTGCGAACTACTAGAACGGACCGATAAAATTAAAAACTACAACGCCTGGCAGGGATTTGAGCAAGAGGGTGGGGGAAAGGGCAGGTAAGTCGGCATTGGCAGATGTGGTAGACTACAAATACTGTACGTGGTAAATCCAGATCGTTGGCGCTCCTGAATCGAGCTTGCGTTTGCTTTACCTGTTATTATGAGTTCTCGGTTAAAGGTACCAGGTCTTCTTGGCGGTACATGTATAGATGTTTGAAAACACAATGGCCAGTGGGTGAGGGAATAATCAGCTGTCTAGGATACCCTTCGGAAGCCAACATTCTTGAAATCGCCACTGAACTTTACCTGTCGCTTTCTGGCTCAGTTGACCATTGACCATTGGCGGTGAATACGTTGATGGGCTTTTCTTCGAAAAATAACTCGCACTTAGATCGACAAAGACGACTGACGGATGCCAACGTCAAATCTTAGCAGAAGAAAAGAACAATTCCAGTAAGTAAATAAACAGGGTGCTTAATGTCCACAGAAACCATAAGGTTTATTATGGACGGGCAACAGTTCCATTCGGTGCCCTTCATTTTATGTGTGTGCAGAAATTGTTGAAATACCAGCCAGTGCTTGCTGCGTGGGCCGTTACATTTTTTTCTCTTCACAAAGCAGACTGCTGAACATTTACTGTGTTTCACCACCAACTGGCCCCTTTTAACGTGATTTTGTTTTCTCGCACAAGTGGCTGAATTGCTTGCCAGCCAACTGAGCATTTTTAGTCTGAGCTGTTTAAAACCTATTGTACCACGACTTGAAAGCGTCGTGTAATCACTTCTTTCTTTCTTTCTTTCTTTCTTTCTTTCTTCCACTTCTTCTTCTTCTTCTTCTTCTTCTTCTTCTTTGTCTGTGTCTCCGTCTCTCTGTCTCTGTCTGTCTGTGTCTCTCTCTTTTCTCCAATACCGGTGTTGAATGGATCAGATGTTCTACTGCCTTATTTACTGGTTGTATGAGCATAATATATAACTGAGTGATGTATACATGTGTACATCTGGCGCTTTGAACACGCTGTTTTGTGTGGAAATTCTCATGTATCAAATTTCACTCACTCATTCATGCCTGTATGTGTATGTATATAAATGATGCCTGTAATTTTATATTTACTCATCAGTAGCTAAGGCGGGTTTTTGGCTGAACCTAAACTACAATCCTTTTGTAAAATAAAGTTTTAGAGTTCGAGTTCCAGTTCTCTGTCTCTCTCAGGCAGAGAGAGAGAGAGAGAGAGACTGAGGTTTTCGAATGATTGCAATGACTGGTCATTTGAGACCTATTTTATACACCCATACAACTCCGTCCAGTCCTTCCGACTGACTGCTCGTGACAGTGCCCCCCCCCCCCCCCCCCCCCCCGGTCCCCCCTCCCTCTCCTTCTCCCTTACTGTTCTTTACAAGATAAGCATTGACTGCTTCTGTTTCCTTTTCCGATACTAGTTATATGAACTGATAAGATGTTCTGCTGCTTCATTTGCTCATAATATGCTCATAATGTGTAACTGAATGATGTATGGCATGTGTTCATCTGGCGCTGTGAGCACGCTATGTTTTGTGTGGAAATTTTTATGTGCAACGCTTCACTGACTCATTCATGCCTATATATGTATATAAATAATGCCTGTAATTCGATACCTATTCATCAGTAGCTTAGCAAGCACTAGTTGTCAGACAGGCTTTTGACTGAACTTAAACTACAATCCTTGTAAAAAAAAGTTCTCTCTCTCTTTTGGGGGAGGGGTGCTTCTTCTTTCGACTTTGCACCAAAGACAGATCGGAACTTGACGATTGCGGCGTGAACGTCCGTTATAATCCCCTTCACCCCCCACCACTTCCTTTGTTTGCATGGAAGCGATTCGCCCTCAAATTCGACATTGCAGCACGTAGCTCTCACGACAGCACCCGACGCGCCCCGTTATCTGATAGTCTAGCCAGCTCTTCATCGTTTAGGTCTTGAAGAGATCCCCCGGCCCCCTCCCTGCCTCCCCCCCCCCCAACCTCCCTCGTCAGTCCTTTCCTCGCTTTCTTTCCTACAGCGTTATGATGTACACACGTTCCCGCGGAACACCCAGCAATAACAGCGGAAAGGTGGGAAAGCAGCGCAGCACAAAGTAGTGCTATTATGTAGCAGAGACGTGTGAGAGAAATTATGATTACCTGTCACTGGGCCTGCAGTGATGGGGAGGAAGGGCGGCAGGGAGGGAAACAGAGAGAGAGGGCAAGAGGGTGGAGGGAGAGGGAGGACAAAAAAGAGGCAAGGGGAGGGAAGGAGGGCAAGAGAGAGAGAGGGGGGGGGGGGACGGAGGAGGAGGAAGAGAGAGATGTTCCACGCTTCACTGCGTGTGATGGCGTTGTGAAGAGGTGGACCTGTGCGGTTGCAGCACTGTGACAAGCAACAAGTCAATCAGCGTTACGTCTACTCCGTTCCTAGCCCTCGATCGCCTGTGCCCCCGTGTGTTGCGTGTGGTCGATTGGTTAGCACACCACCTGACCCCGGGCGTGCGCCCCACTTCTTGAACCCGTTTAGAATAAAGGACCGAAACGCCGTTTACCTTTTTTTTTTTTTTAAATGTCTGCTTTTATTTTGGGTCCTTGTATTATTCTAATTATTGAAATAAGTGCAAAGAACACATGTAATCAATCACACGTATTCACGCACAAACAAAGGAGAGAGAACTCGAACCCAAACTCTTTACTGACCCGTTAATTTGCATATCATAATTATGCAAATATGATAGTGGTCAACTTCAGAGTAGTCGTACATCCGAGACGAGAAATTGAGTGAAAAACTGCTGTGTGTGGTTTTGTTGTTGGGTTAACAAACAAAAAAATCCTTGATGCTTTTTTGGCTTGGTTCCCCTTTAAGGTAAAATGGACAGGGAGTTGAGATGCCAAGGCTTCACGGGGGCGACGGTTGGTTTGGTTTAACATGTTTAAAGCCCAGTTGTCTCGGAAGAGCTACTGGCTGGGACCGAGATCCCAGGAGATAATAATTAAAGTATTTGTAAAGCGCAAAATCTTGTCCATAAAGACTATTCTAAGCGCGCGCGCGCGCTCACGCGCACACACACACACACACACACACACACACACACACACACACACACACACACACACACACGGATGGGGAATGAGGGAGACATACCTAATTCTTCCTAACTCTACTTAACTCTACACAGTCACCACCAGACTGGCTTGTGCATTAAGATCAGCAGCAATGTGAGCCGTATTATCGTTTCATTAATCGTGAGGGACAAAATCCCAAGACAGTGTCCTCCGCTGACCACAACTTGTGAAGAGAGAGGAGGGCCGAAGCGGAATCGAGGTTCTTCTGATTTCTAGCCTAAGTAAGTAAGTAAGTAAACATGGTGCTTAACGTCCACAGAAACCGCAAGGCTTATTAGGAAGGGGGAAAAGGGTATGGAGGTGGGGGAAGAGGGAGATAATATACCTGTTGCTACACTGTCACCACCAGAATGACTTCTGCATTAAGATGGGCAGCGATGAGAGCCATTTTAATGTTTCAGTAGGAAGTGATGGACAAATTCACAAGAGTGTCCACAAACCACAACCTTTTCGAAGAGAAAGGAGAGCCGAAGCGGTATCGAACCGAGGTCCTTCCGCTTACCGGCCTAACGCCTTACCGCTAGGCCAAACCGGCTCACGACTAGCCTAACTAATCATGGACCTGTATATGCATAGGTCCCTGTAACTAACGCCAACATCCGAGGACATGAAGCCCCACATCATCGTAACTAACGCCCTACCGCTTGGCCAAACCGGCTCACGGCGGGGACGGGGGAAAAAAAACCCGACTACGACACGGTTGTAGCTCACACCCGTTCACCGTGTGCAGCGGAACATTGGCCGTTTCCGAGCAAGCAGGCACACGCTGCGTAACGTTGAGACCTGCCGAGTCGGGTTAATCAGCGTTAAGCGTTGGCGGTTTATGACACCCACAGGCGCCGGACTTTGTAAGACAATTTGTGGTGGTGTTGTTTTGTGTGTGCGTGCGTGCGTGTGTGTGTGTGTGTGTGTGTGTGTGTGTGTGTGTGTGTGTGTGTGTGTGTGTGTGTGTGTGTGTGTGTGTGTGCGTGCGTGTGTGTATGTGTTGTAGGTGCACCAAGAGTCTTTGCTTTTGCACGCGGGGCCGTGTGGCGACGGGAAATAGTTTCTGGTAGCAGGTGCCTTTGATAAGGCTATATTGTGCGTGTTGCTTAAAATAATAGCAAAAACAAAACAACCAAAACAAAAATACTACGGTAAAAAGCAAAACAAAAAACAAAACAAAAACTACGGTATACTTATCAATACAATCGTTTCTCTCAGATAGATATACTGACTTGTGAAAGAGAGGGGAGGCGGGAGGAGAGAAAAGAGTGGTGTTTCCGATTTAAAAGTAAAATAAAATCATAATCATAATAAAAATTATGGCCAACGAGAATGATTGTCTCCTATAAATGCAGTAATTCATTGAAAGTACATATATGTAATCCTACCACGTATGTTACATACATGGAGACATACATTTATATCTGCAAATATACGTACATTGTATACAACATACGTGTAAACATGCATGCATGCCTGCATACATATATGAGTGGCATTACATTGGCTTAAGCACAGTTTTATTAGACAAACAATTCATTAGTTTTATTCTGCATTTGTGTGCACGTAGGTAGGTAATATATGTGCACAACTACGTACATTTACATAGATTTTTTCTTTAAGTTGTAAAGCGCTTTGAGTCTCCGAAAGCGCTTTATAAATTCCCTAATAATAATAGTAGTAGTAGTAGTCTATGTATGCAGAACGAAGGTAAACGAATGAGCAGTCGTGACATGGATAGTTTAAATCAGTGGTGACACGAAGATTACCTACACGTATGCTAAAACTGACTGCCGAAGAATGATTACAATTACACAGGCTATTGATACGTCCAAACGTCCGGCCGTAGCCGGACAGCGAGAAGAAGGCGCGATCTAGAATTATAATTATCAGCCTCTTTGTGTGTACAGTAGTCGACATCGTTCTGTCGATACGTCACGTGTCTCGCTCCGAATATCAAGATACATTCCCCCGGCCAGCAGTTGTGAATGACACTGGGAACGAGAGCTCGCTGTAGTGTGGGAAGTGTGGGACGGGCTGTTGTACGTACTGCGAGCTGATTGAGTTGCTTGTCATAGTGTTGTGTCCTTGTTTATGCCTTCTTCTTTCTTTCTTTTTCTCTCTCTCCGATTTCTTCTTCTTCTTCTTCTTCTTCTTCTTCTTCTTCTTCTTCTTCACCTCCTCCTCCTCCTTCTTCTTCTTCTTCTTCTTCTTCTTCTTCTTCTTCTTCTTCTTCTCCACCACCTCCTCTTTCTTCTTCTTCTTCTTCTTCTTCTCCTCTTGCCGCGAGATGTCTGTGAGAAAATACTGGCGGAGATCGAAATGGCTGGGGGGAGGGGACGGGGAGAGGATGTATATAATTAATATGTATAAATACTCACACGGCTGCATTGTAATCAACAGATCCGGTAAAGGTCGCAGGTAATGGTTTAAGGAAGGATGTCGTAAACCAGTGCTTGGAGTTTGGTGGTTTTCATGTCCACAGAAACCAGATGGGAGGGGGGGGGGGGATATACCTGATGCTATGTAACTGTCACCACCAGAATGATTCTGCAGTAAAGATGGACAACGGCGTGCTCCATTAGCTGTGTGGGACAAGGTTATATGACAGTGTCCAGTTTTTCAGGAGAAGGAGAATCGAAGCGGACTCGAACCGACAAGCGCCCCGCCCTCCCACCCCCTACCCCGTCCACTTACCAGTCAAGCGCCTTTACCGCTAGGCCACATCTTCTAATAAAGGCAGCTGAGAGACGTGGGGATGCGCTGTCATCACTGCCCATCTTAATGCAGGAGTCATTCTGGTGGTGACAGTGTAGCGATAGGTATATAATCCCCCCTTCTCCATCTTCACCCCGTCCCTAATAAGCCTTATGGTTTACGTGGACGTTAAGCAGCATGTTTACTTACTTACATGGGGGGGGGGGGGGGGGGGGGGGAGGTGAACGAGGAAGAGAGAGGCACACACAATCACCAATACTCTGTACCTTGAGTACAGAACGTACTGTAGATAAGCCGATGCGGATCCGAACCTTGGCCAGTCTAGTTTAGCAGGCGAGCGAGCAGGCCCCGCTTATGCATGGACATATGTCTCCATGCGCTTATGATCTGTTGACTCAAAACGTTGATATGGGGTGGCTGAAAACGTAGTGTTGCGTAATTGTATCACGTACTCCACAGCCTGACTTTGCTATACATACGCCCTCAGGGCCCAGGACACTAACAACAGGCACTGCGAGTACTTTTTTTCTTTTTGTCATTGTTTGGTTTAGAGCTTATCACCCGGTTAGAGATAACGACTCCGACACGGAGACGAGGGTGTCTAAGGCGGGGTGGGGGGCAGGGGTGGGGAGAGGGACGGTGCGGGAGAGGAGAGTTGGGGGCGGGCGTGGGGGGGGGGGGGGTGTCATTCAAGTTCCAGTGGTTAAAATAGTTAGTTGATCAGCGTTGTGTGAAGTAACCGATCTCAGTGAAACCACGAGGACTTGGGACAGACGGTGAATGGTGGTGGATAGTGGGGGAGGTGTAAGGGGGGGGGGGGGGGTGTAAGGGGGGGGGGGTCTGGGGAGGAAATGGGGCAAAGGCTTGAGAGGATTATAGAGCTAATCAACCATTTTGTACCTCTTCCAAAATAACAGGAATTCACAGAATCATGACTCAGATTTACTACGTTCACGAGGCTCGAAGCACAGGGGTCACAACTTGCAAACAAAATGGACTCTTCCTTGCCGTGTGTATCAGAGCTCAGGAGCTGTGTGAAAGTCGAGGTGGACGTCCTGGGCTCCCGTCCCTAATAAGCCTACGGTTTCTGTGGACGTAAAGCCACACTTCAACCAAGCAACAGTGTGTGTCGTCGGTTTCAACACTATCTCAATGTTCAAATCGGGAAACGTTCAGCAGGCAACGAGAAGGGAGCTTTTGCGAAAGCCCTTACCGAAAGTTCCAGGCTACTATTATGCACACACTCTGGAATTCTTGGTGAAGGAAAGTAACCCCCAAAAA
The DNA here is from genome assembly GCA_963584105.1 of Alviniconcha strummeri. Lineage (NCBI taxonomy): Eukaryota > Metazoa > Mollusca > Gastropoda > Provannidae > Alviniconcha > Alviniconcha strummeri. The sequence goes on along the minus strand of CAUZXP010000284.1, from coordinate 31,578 downwards.
ATTCGCTGTGTGTTTGGGTGCACCGTTGCCGAGTTCTTTGGCATTTCTGTTCTTTTTTTCCCCACCAGCAAAGTTTGTTTATTCTTAATCTCCCAAATGTTTTGAATTATTGGAG
>CAUZXP010000284.1:16156-31263 GCA_963584105.1 Alviniconcha strummeri | reverse complement strand
GTTAAATCTTCGCTTCTGTGTGTGAGGTGAGTGTGTGTGCGCGTGCTTGCGTGCGAATATATATATGTGTGTGTGTGTGTGTGTGTGTGTGTGTGTGTGTGTGTCCGTGTGTGTGTGTGTGTGTGTGTGTGTGTGTGTGTGTGTGTGTCCGTGTGTGTGTGGCTGACCGTATGGCCACCGCCGCTAATACTGTTGGGGATTAAAAGACGCGCATGAGTGGAAGTGAAAAGGGAAAGGTGCTGATTGAAACATAAGCTGAAGCGAAATGACTCCGGCTGCGGAGGGATTAAAATCACTGATGTGTGATAAACACTGGCGTCAGGCCGACTAGCCCGAGGAGTTTGTAAAATATACTTACACAGGTCTACGTCAGCTTGGGTCCTCGAGCGGCGCTCCTTCTTTTGTCTTTTTATTTTATTTTTATTTTTTAACCTTTCTTGTCATTTAAAAAAATGTATAATGATGGGGGGGGGGGGGGGGGGGTCTGTGTTATTGATTCATTCACTGATTTGTTTCTTTATTCCTTCGCTCTGGTTATGACCTTCGCGCTTGACTGGGTGTTAGAGACTGAGTATCACCAAAGATTATAAATACATATTTATAATCTTCGGTATTACTCCGTTATTCCCGTTGCTGCGATTGTGTTTCACTGGTGAAAATCTAACTAGGGTCAGCTACACAGCTAGTCCACCACCACCACCCTCCCGCCGCCCACCTCCCTAAGCATTTTAATCCCAAAAACATTTCTTGTGTGAAGCAAGCCCACTTTCCGGTGCCTCTTTATTATCATTTGCACACTTTGATAGTCTCAAGCATCTAGAATAGTCCCCCCCCACCCACCCACCCCCATGCCACCTCTCTCCCCTCACCTGTGTGTGTGTGTGTGTGTGTGTGTGTGTGTGTGTGTGTGTGTGTGTGTGTGTGTGTGTGTGTGTGAACATTCTGAGATTAGCCTCCTCTGCTTGCTTGTCAGTCTCCTGTAACATAGAATCAGTGTTCCTTTACGTCCACGGAAACCATCAGGCTTATTAGGAACACGTCAGGACAGCCCAGGACGTCCACCTCGACTTTCACACATGTCCTGAGCTCTGAAAGTGAAACTGTATTTATAGGTATGAACCTATGTATATATATATATAATGCAAATATAGAGGTCCATGGATATAGGCCTATGGTGAAGTCTGTGCAAACAAAGCTAGCCCAGAAGAGATCAAGACCAGAGAGGTGGTGCTGGGCTATAGAGAGAGAGTCGGACTTCTTTTGCTTCAGTTGTTTCCCAGCGGCGGAGCTACGGACATTGTCTTTGTGACTGCTCTGCATAGCGGTTGGGACAGCAATTGCGTGGTGCTGCGCAATGCCGGACGGACACTGCCTTAACATCCTGTTGTTCTGGCGGCGGTCCACGGCAGCCTTGGTCTTCCGGGTTGGTGCCTGTTTCGAGGTTTCACTTTTCTGTCCCCCTTTCCAATTCGTCCCCGTTCCTAATAGGCCTTTAAGCCTCCGTGGACGTCAAGCAGCACACACACACACACACACACACACACACACACACACACACACACACACACACACACACACACACACACACACACACACACACACACACACAAACTATGCCCAAGTCCACCACACCACTACCTGTCTATTATTGCGCGTGTCGCAAATCTTGCACACAATGTGACATCCAGTTCATACCGATCGGAGATACTGCGCTGGATCGAAGACTTACAATGTGTAACTTGTAAGTGATGTAAGTGCACGGGTTCGCGTACCCTGCAGGACACCACCGAGTCGTTTGCAATATATTATATCTTTCATAAGCTGTTAATTGAAACCTGGGCATTCATACGGCTGCTTGATTAGCACCATATTGACCTACTCTGTAATCTTCACTGAGCGGATGGACGTAGTTGATGAGTTACACATGATTACATGTAGGTGTTGTACGTGTGTGTGTGTGTGTGTGTGTGTGTGTGTGTGTGTGTGTGTGTGTGTGTGACACACACACACACACACACGTACACACACACGCACACACACACACGCACACACACATACGTACGCACCCACACATACGCACCCCCACACACACACACTCACACCCACACGCACCCACACCCACACGTACTCACACACACATGCACACACACACACACACACACACACACACACACACACACACACACACACACACACACACACACAACACACAACACGCGTACGCACCCCCCCCCCCCCCCCCCACACACACACACACACACATTTCACAACAAAGGCATAGTGACCGGGGAGTTCTCACGCTGCAAATCATTGGCTAGTGTTGGACACAGCGAGGGGCTCGGGTTCGACCCTACTTGGTTCAGTGTTCGTTTGTTCTTCTAGCCTGGCGGAAGCGCAGGACTGAGTGTCTAGTCCCTCAGGCGAGGACGACGAGCAAGTTGAACACGTAGGTGTACGTCTGGCTGCACGTGCACACGTGCATGTAAAAGGCCCCCGGACAGTTTGAGATCGATGAAGATGAGGGGAAGTTTTTCCCGACAGCCTTAATAATTGGCTGTGAAACACTCAAACATCTTATATATATATACGTTTGTATAAGACACTCTTCTTTTGTGACTTGCTGCTGTAGCCTTACACGGGGTATAAGGCGACCAGGGCTACCCACGAGGGATTAATCAAATGTTAAAGAAAGAAAGAAGAAGGAAAAAAGAAAAGAAAAAAGAAAAGCGTCATAAGCATAGCTCTTTACGTTAGATTTGCTGCTAAACACGGTTTAGCTCTAGATAGCAGTGTTGAGGGCTGGTCTGGTTTGGTTTGACTGTGTTTTGCTGGGAGCATTTGGCCACCACGTGGCAGAACGCCGGACGCGGTTGGCGTGTCCTTGATGTGAGAATGTTTACCACATTCAAGTTGAAGGTGTTGACTTATTATGGCTTGGAGTGAAGTGAAAGAAAAGACTTTTGTGAAAGGTCTGGAACTTTCGTTGTTTACCACACATTCGGGGTGTTGACATATATATGTATGCTTGGAATGAAATGACAGAGAACCTTTTGAATGGAGAATCAGTGGTCTGAAAGTCCTAGAGAGACTGCTTGATTTTTTACTCCAAACATCACCGATATGACTTCCAATGGATCAGTGGGCAGGTACTGATTTTTGTGTTGCTATTGAATCTTGTGGAGTCCAAGCTAGGCAATTAAGTCCACAAAACGTGAACAGCTCACCAGAAAAGAGGACCAGGATTTAAAGCATAAAGTGGTAGGTAGGTCGCAAAGCTGTTTCCAAAGGACTTGTGTGTGACGTACGGTCAGCTCCACGACTGTCAGAATTATTTGGACTGACGCTGCTTAAATTCTTAGTGAGTTGGGTTGAAGCTATTCAAGAGAGCTGCAAAACACAACCACCTTTTTTTTTTTTTTTTTTCTCCACTTCAAACGAAAGACTAAAACGAGCGCTCACCCTCCCCAACCACACACACACACACACACACACACACACACACACACACACACACACACACACACACACACACCCCCTTCCTCCACTCTATTTTAAACAACCAAAACCAAAACACTGCATGCATATAAAATTACATTCGCAGCGAAGCAAGTCCACGCAGGCATATTACATTGAAAACCCCTGGACAATTAAAGTCGATTGTAAGGGCTCTATCGATCGCCCAACCACTAACTAATCAGCCTTCTTTGACGCTGAAATTTCAATGGCAGGTGGCCGGTGGTTTTGTTGTGATGTCACCGCCCTATTGTTCTCTCATGCATACCCACTATATTGGACAGCGGTGGGGCGGGCTTCGCCAGTAATAAAGGCCTCGTTTTTAACCGCGCGGCTTGTACGAGTGGAAAATGAAATTATCAACTTGTTCGTATTAGCAATGAAGTGGACTGTGAGTCACGTCGGTGGTCAGTCGGTGGTGTGCATTGTACTAGCTGGCTGCTGTGCGCGTCGTGTAGGCATGTCATAACAGCGGCAACTCCGTAATAACATGGCGCTAGAGGGAGGATGCATGCAAACTTGGGAGTGGACTGCGTTGTTCTGTGTGGCGAGGAAATTGCTTGTGTTCGTGAAAGGTCAGTGAAGTCGCTACTATCTTGGTTGACGTTGGCTGGCTGGTTCGCTTGGTGGTGGTGGAGCTCTCTTCTGTTTCTTTATTCCTCCTCCTCCTCCCCCTTCTCTCTCTTGCTAGTTCGTTTTGGTCACGAACATGCATAAAATGTACGTGCATACACACATGTATGCAAGTCCATGGTTTTAGTCATGAACCTATAGGTCCATGCATAGACCCCATACGTAGGTTCATTGGTCCATAGTTTTAGTAGACAAGCTTACTTTACAGATTGTCTCTACTATACTCTTTAGCATCTGAGGACATTAAGCAAAACGAAAGAAGGAGATGGTTTCAGTCGCCGAAAGAAGGGGAGTGAGTACCAGTCAGCCTACTGCACTTGGTCGTGTTTAGCGGACACAGCTAGGTCATTCAACTGGCAGGCGGGTTCAGCTGCACGCGAAGGCAGTGGGCTGGTTGTCGGATTTGCTTGTTGGAGGGTTTCTTAATGAAGAACAACCGGTTGCGGTAGTTAGCCGGTTTGGCCTAGCGGTAAGGCGCCACTGCAAACCGACGGACGTCGGCTCAAAACCGCCTGGAGTCTCCTCTCTATTCCAACATGGCGGTTCGGGGAGACTGTGACTTTGCCATTCAGTATTAATGAATCTTACAGAGCAGCGCGCGTGTGTGTAGTAAATTTTGTTCTGTAGTATTGAAGCCAAGGCCATCGTGGAAACGATTGAAAGCAAAGCCATTGAGGATATTGCACGTTGGGCTCACAACTTAACTAGGTCCTACCAGTACACGTGTACTGTCGATCAGCACACATGTACTCTCAGTACTGACTTAACTAGGTCTTACAGGCATGTACTGTCGATACTGACTTAACTAGGTCTTACCGGCATGTACTGTCCATACTGACTTAACTAGGTCTTACCGGCATGTACTGTCCATACTGACTTAACTAGGTCTTACCGGCATGTACTGTCCATACTGACTTAACTAGGTCTTACCAGCACACATGCATGCACTGTCGATACTGACTTAACTAAGTCTTACCGGCATGTACTGTCGATACTGACTTAACTAGGTCTTACCAGCACACATGTACTGTCGATACTGACTTAACTAGGTCTTACCAGCACACATGTACTGTCGATACTGACTTAACTAGGTCTTACCAGCACACATGTACTGTCGATATGGACGTAACTAGGTCTTACCAGCATGTACTGTCGATACTGACTTAACTAGGTCTTACCAGCACACATGTACTGTCGATACTGACTTAACTAGGTCTTACCAGCACACATGTACTGTCGATATGGACGTAACTAGGTCTTACCAGCACACATGTACTGTCGATATGGACGTAACTAGGTCTTACCAGCATGTACTGCCCATACTGACTTAACTAGGTCTTACCAGCACACATGTACTGTCGATATGGACGTAACTAGGTCTTACCAGCATGTACTGCCCATACTGACTTAACTAGGTCTTACCAGCACACATGTACTGTTTGATACACTGATTATGAAATATTCACCCCGAGCTTAATCATTTCATTCTTATCGGCATCAGAGACAAGAGCGCTGTCAAGTTTAATTGTATGCATATAGATGGTTATTCCCGTCGTTGTCGCTGGCTTCACGACAGCCTCAAACTACGCTTGGAAACGAATGATTTGCTGTGTCAAAGCAACAGTATTAAACAACTCCTTGCAACGTGTTCTTACTTCACCCGTAGTTGATTACATATGCAAAAACTCATTTAAAGTCAACAGTGCACGACTGCCTCGGGAAACAGGCCACAGCAGTGCTTTTGTGTTGTTGTGTCTTTCGCATTGTTCAAATCAAGACCATTGTTCGTTTTCAGTTCAGGTTTTCACTTTCCAACGACTTTTCACAGCTCCAATGAAGAAGAAGAAGAAGAAGAAGAAAAAAAGAAAAAGAAAAAAAGAAGAAGAAATCTCCCCGGAATTTGATGACAATCATAAAGAGTGATTTTAAAATGTCACAACAACAGGGCGTGAGAGGAATGGTGTACATGAATGTTTTATGACCCTCACAGCCTTTCATCGGGCACAGACTCGTGCTTTATTTCATATTGCACGCAATACATTCGCCTTGTTTTTGTGTGGATTTCTTTCCACGTTCAGGCACCCACCGCAGGGTGGAGGGAAGGGGGTGGGGTTGTTTCGTGGTTCAGATACAACTGCGCATGAGCGCACGCTCGTTCTTGCATAATTATTCTAGACACCCATTTTATTTGTTGGTCTGCTCCTACTCTAGTGTGAGTGTTTGTCTTTCTCTCTCTCTCTGCGCGCGCACGTGTGTGTGTGTGTGTGTGTGTGTGGGGGGGGGGGGGGGGGTGTTGTGTGTGTGTGAGTGTGTTGTGTGGTGTGTTGTGTTGTGTGTGTGTGTGTGTGTGTGTGTGTGTGTGTGTGTGTGTGTGTCCCTCTCTCTCCCCCTTCCCTGCCCTCTACCCTCCTGTCCACACAGTCGTAATTACGTCACTTTCAAGCAACAGCTTAATTTGACTCAAACTGTGTGGCTTACAGCATGGTCCCCCCTCCCTCCATCCCCACCCCCCTTGGCTATTCCTACCGAACACTAGATGCTGAGTGTGGCACATAAATGCAGCGGTCATCTAACTTTTATATCATTACTCGACACAGGAAAATCGATGAAAGGCCAACGGCTGTTTCAGTTAAGTTACTAATAGGGAACATTGATTTTGAAAATCTATCCAGCGCAGACAGCTTTTTCTTCTTCTTCTTCTTCTTTTTTGTTTTGTTCTTGTTGTTTTTGTTTTGATGATGGTTGTTAAATAATATATATATACTTTTGAGGCAAAAATGTACAAATACAAAAACAACTAAAGTAAATGCATGAAATGAAAATTATCTTTTGGGTCACTCGAATTCCACACAAAAAAGAACAACTGAACAATTCAACATAACAAAGGTAAAAGTATACAAATAAAATGTAACGGAGTAAAACGTAATCTGAAGATTGTGTATCTGTGTCATAATAAGTAAGCGTTCTTTTGAACCTTTTGTTTGACTGTGTCATAATAAATAAGCGTTCTTTTGAATTTTTTATGTGTTTGGAGTAAAACATAGTAAAACATCGCTTCGGAGACTACAGGAAATGCAAGGAACAAAGCCAGTTACATACATATAATCTGTGTCTGTTTTGTTGTTGTTGTTGGTTGCTGTTATTTGTGTTTAGTGTCCAAGACGTTGCATGTGGTCGATGGCTAATACGGGGCCTTTCGCATCTTCCTGTGCTTGCTGTCATGTCGGTCAGCTGGACGAAGCTGGAAATGCGTGGGTCGTTCAACACGAAGAGGATAATTGCGGGAGAAGACGAGGTGAAATATGACACGATTGTGTGACATAGCGCCAGTAATGGACAGAAGAATGACAAGGACGGAGAGAAAGGAATGGACGCAGTGACGAATTGACGTGGGGCTTGAAATGCGAAATGGAGTGATGGACGACAGTTTGGGGTTCAAAGTGACCTTTCGTCTCAAATAGTCATTCGTATCGCGTGCATGCATCTCGGATCTCTCTCTCTCCCCCCCCCCTCTCTCTCATTCTCCCCTCTCCCTCACCCACGCTCTCTTTTTATCCCCCCCTCTTTTCCTCTTTCTTACCCCAATCCCTTTTGTCCACCAGGGACGAGGAGTAGCAGTAAAAGTGACAAAACCATGTCATTCATCTTTCAAGGCCTTTATTAAACAGGCGAGAGTATAGACAGTGTAAAAGACCATCACTCACTCAACAGACCTGCCTTCAGAACTGACGGAACACGTGAAACCCCCTCTCTCTCTCTCTCTCACCTCGTGCTTACTTGTGTTTGTAGTAAAGCAAGGACTGGCTGTTAGATAGGTCCAAATGGACCTAAAGCTACTATCCTTGAGTATTACAGTTTTCGAGTTCGAGTCTCTCTCTCTCTCTCTCTCTCTCTCTCCTTCCCCTCCCTCCGCCACACTCGTTCAGTTCCGCCTAGTGTTCGTGACTTTCTGGTTGCTTGTGCTAGTGACGGTCTTCTTCTTTGTTTCCTTTTATTGTTGCTTATTAGATGAGCATTGATTGCTTCTCTTTCTTCTCCACTACTAGTGATAGTAGTTTATATGAATTTGTTAGATGTTCCGCTGGTTGTGTGCTTACACGTATGCGTGTTATAACTGAGTATTGTTTTAGATTTTTGGAAAATTATGAATGACGTTATTTTTTTTTTTATTTTTTTTTTCAGTCATCAGTAGCTCAGCAGGGACTGATTGAACCTACAATCTTGGTAAAACTGTGAATATTTGTAAAACAAAATTTAAATCTAAACTACAATCTTCGTAAAACAACATTTTCGAGTTCGAGTTCTTTCTCTCTCTGGCTGTGTCAGTTTGCTTTTCTTCCCCCCCCCCCCTCTCTCTCCCTCTCTTTCTCTCTCTCTGGCTCTGTCAGTTTGCTTTTCTTCCCCCCCCCCCTCCCTCTCTTTCTCTCTCTTTGGCTCTGGCTCTGTCGTCTATCTATCTCTGTCCTCTGTCTCTCTCTCCCCCGCACCCTCCCCCCACTCTCTCTCACTCTGTCTTTCACTGCCTCCGTCCCTCGCCCCGCCTTGTCCAGTCCTCCGTGCGGTGACAGCGCTGAAGTGGAAGGGCGCCTGCAGCCATTTTGTGGCGGTCCGAAGTTTGGACGTTTTGATTTAGTTGGCGGACATTTTGATTTAGCTGCTGTCAAAGCTTTGTACAAAGTCATCCCTCGCCGTGACGCTAATGTCAGACTGGTCAGCGAAACCTTGATCAGTCTTCCCGGACGTCGTGACGACTAAATGACCGCTTGCAGGCTCAAAACGCTACATGGACAAGTTGGTTGGTCCTTTTCAGCGGGGGAGGGGGGGGGGGGGGGGGGGGGGCAGGCCCCTCATGGAAAAAAAAGATGGAAAAAAAAAGGGTGGCCGCATTTTGTTTTGAAAGTGTTTACTACTATGGAGTCTGTGTAACTATTATGTACGCACAGCTCCTGTTCGTGCATTCGTGAGTGAGTGCGCGCTTGTGAGTGTGTGTGTGTGTGTGTGTGTGTGTGTGTGTGTGTGTGTGTGTGTGTGTGTGTGTGTGTGTGTGTGTGAGAGAGAGAGAGAGAGAGAGAGAGAGAGAGAGAGAGAGAGAGAGAGAGAGAGAGAGGATGGGGTGTAATTTGCAGAACAAAAAACTAGTTCCTTGAGTTTGTTTTAAGAAAGTGTCTCAAAGAGTCACACAGGCACACACACACACACACACACACACACACACACACACACACACACACACACGGATTTACGGATGAACGGATGTAGGGAATTTTCAAAACAAACAAATCGCTTTGCATTACTTGCCTGTTAAACAATTATTGTAGGACACGTCAATCAAAGTGTGTGGCGTATATATTATAAGCTCTTATAAATTACGGATTTTGCGGTTGGATTATCATTAAACGGTATACATTTGAGATGCATTGATTTTTATTTTTATTTTAGACGCACGCTGTATAATTATGCATTGATTGACCTAACTTACAGAAGCACACGGTAGCCGTGATGTTAATTTAAGTTGGTATCTATTCGCAACAGCCTGATCATCTTTCAATCTTGATTGCGTGATGAGGTAACAGCAGTCCAGAGGCTGACAGTAAGCTTTGTACAATAGGTTTCGGGCCGTTTTATTATTGAACCACTGTTCTGTCTTGTATTAGAGCACCACACCCTAAGGTACCAGGGTCACGTTAAATGAAAAGTTTGTGGTTATCAATCAGGCAAAATACTGCACTTTGCCGAACCAGATATAGCCTCTTTTTTTTAACCCTGTGTGTGTGTGTGTGTGTGTGTGTGTGTGTGTGTGTGTGTGTGTGTGTGTGTGTGTGTGTGTGGCGCGTGCGTGCGTGCGTGCGTGTGTAAAGGGTAAGAGAGCAAGTCAGAGCATGTCACTCACATTCAATTTCCCTGAGCCGGTTTGGCCTAACGGTAAGGCGTTAGACTTGTAAGCGGACGACCTCGGTTCAGTTCCGCGCTTCGGCTTTCCTTTCTCTAAAAATAATAATAATAATATTTTTAAAAAGTGATTTAATTTTATCGACACTATCTTGTGACTTTGCTCCTCACAATGAATGAGACGTTAAAATGGCTCTCACCGCTGCCCATCTTAATGCAGAAATCAGTCTGGTGGAGATAGTGTAGCGCAAAGCCCGTCTATTTTAAGCTATACGGGCTGTTGGTGAAGCGATAGGTATGATTTCCGTCTCACCCCACTTTCTGGGATCTCGGTCCCCGCCTGTACCTCGAAGGAGACAACTCGGCGTTGAACATGTCTAAAGCCCGTTCTTAATTGGGCGAATGTTTGTTCGCGAACCCAGTTGGGAGTATTCGGCGAACCTAGTTCTTAACTGGGCCAACTTTTCTTCGCGAACCTACTTGGAAGTATTCTTCGAACTGCGGCGAAGCTATATTCGGGGTCCAAAAAGCTTCGCTCAACATGTTCTGGGAACATTCGCCCTATTCGACGAACATTGCCTCTGATTGGCTGAGAGCAGAGCTCTCCTGTAGAGAAGGAAGAAATAAAAATAAAAATGGATGATGGTGTCGCGAGGTTCTTCACTCGCTTCGGAGGGATTTTTATTTTATTTGTTGACGTGTGGGAGGCGCAGCCTTGTCTCGGGGACCCAGAATGAGATAGTAGTTAGTTGAATTACCCTGTGAGGGATGATTAAAGTATATACTGACTTGACTTTAAGCCTACATTTTCAATCATGCTGTCTGCCGCAAGTTTGCATCTCATTACAAGCCAGTTGAGAACGAAGTAAAGTTCGCCGAACTGTCCGAACCATGTTTGGCGAACTAAAAGTTCAATTAAGAAACGAATCATAGTTCATCGAAGTGTCCGAAGTATGTTTGGCGAACAAACATTCGCCCAGTTAAGAACGGGCTTTAGGAACGAATCCCAGACCCCTGCGCGACAAGTGTATGTTGTTCTAAGCTGTTCGCGTCGACTTGTTCGGCCTTTAATACAAAGTAGGCTATAGCAGTGTGCATTGTAACGAACAAACAGTTATTCACTTATAACACATTGCGTTAACAGAGAACGGTAATTGTAATCAAGTATTCGCCCTGATGTAACCGTACTGGTTGACTGGGCGTAAAACACCAAGTTACTTACTTACTCATTTTCGTAAAATGGATTATTTTTTTTTTTGCTGTGTTGTGTGTTACCGTACATAAAGACCATGACGTTTGAATAGGCCATGTATTGTAATTAGCACATAGTAATAGAACGATTACAGCGCGTGATATATGCCAAAGTTTTTCATAACTTTTTATATATATATATTTTTTTTAACGAGCTATTGGAACAAAGCTGTTTAATGGAGTCTGCTGATAATGTGTCCATAAATATTAGATTTTAGCATACGGGTGTATAATAAAATTTAAATACGCACTAATATGAATTGTATATATGTGTCGGATGTGCCGAAATTTCGTATCTGGTTCACTTTAAACTATACCATACCACTTCTACGCACTGTTGCACCCTAGCCACCTTTCGTGTACTGCGCTGATAATCTGTGTGCAGTAGACAAAGCGATAGATAAAAGATGGTGTTGTTTACATCTAAAAACATTTTTTAAAGACCCAACCCGCTACTGGATGACGCATGCGGGCAGATGTTGTACAATTAAATATTGAAACGCACTGGTGTGTGTTTATTACGAATGTTTATTACGTGCGCTTGATGCAAGAAACATCTGTGCAACAGCACTCAGTCCTGATCTCAATACTATGCGTTTTGAACGTGTCATCACACACAGTTGCGGTGCGTGTGAACAAGCGTTAATAGTGAGCCTGATGCCTGTAACGTAATTACATTAGCGGCTCAAATTAAAACTGGAATTGATTTTTTTTCTGCACGTTTTCAAAAACGTCACAACTGTTCAGTTTATGAAGATGTTAACTAAACAAACAAACAAACAAAAAACAAGTAAATGATTGTTGAGGCACCATATTACATCTTAAAGACCTTAAACAGAGTGAGTGTGCAAAAGAGAGAGAGAGAGAGAGAGAGAGAGAGAGAGAGAGAGAGAGAGAGAGAGAGAGAGAGAGAGACAGACAGACAGACAGACAGACAGACAGACAGACAGACAGACAGACAGACAGACAGACAGACACACACACACACACACACACACACACACACACACACACACACACACACACACACACAAGAAGAAGAAGAAGAAGAAGAAGAAATTCTTATTCATTCTTAAAGAGCCTGTTGGGTGCAACAGTTCCCCCCACCCCCACCCCACTCCCAGCCGAATCCGGCTTTTGGCCCACAATACTAAGCAGAGAGCAACTGGTCTGTTTATGAGCAAGGTGTAGGGCCCAGTAATAAAGAACAGGCCTCATACATTAGAGCAGACTGACACTGGAACTCCTTCTCTACTGCACATTGAGAAAAGTCATTTGTTGCCAACGTTGACAAACTAATTCTTGAACTAACTTCTCCAGTAATCGCAAGTTGTCAGATTTGTTCCACTTCATCGTTTGTTAGTGTGTTATACGTCTGTTTGTCGCTGGAACAAAGCGCTTGCAGTGACAATTTGCATCATTTTGAATTTCCTGATTAAAACCAGCGTGTGTGTTTTTTTTTACTTTCTTTTTTAACCTGTCACGTGTTTTCTAGCCTACGTAAGCCTGTGTATAAATAAGACTTTAATGTAAAGAATAGGATCCAAACACATAAAAGGTTCAAAAGAACGCTTATTTATTAGGGGACACAAACATACACACTGCAAATTTTCGGGGTAATCCCCTTTGCCAAGCTACGAAACGACACTTAAACAAAAGTTAAACGGTTAAAAAGGACGAAAAATGAGATGATAAGCGAAATAATTTATCTTTTTTCGGTTGAGCTTGGAAGAATGTTCAAAACGTGAAAGCAGGTTAAAATTGAAACTCGTACCATGCTGCAGGTTAATAGATAGATAGACAGGCAGCGTGCATGGTGTGGCCAACAACAAGGCCAGTTAAGGCCTACAAAGAACAGACCCATTTCACGTGAACATGCATTAAAACAGGTTTAGTTCATTCTTCTCCTCTTTTGTGTGTGTGTTCTCATCTGGTGCTTCAAGTTTCTCCCGTGGCACAGCACGGCAGGCTCCATGACATTACCGCTCTGCTCTTGTTTATTGGCCAGACGAGTTAAAGCTGCTTTTCTGGCGGGGACTATAGCTGGGACTATCGGTGGGACTCAGCCACACTGTGAGCCGGTTTGGCCTAGCGGTAAGGCGTTAGGCTGGTAAGCAGAGGGACCTCGGTTCGGATCCGCTTCGGCTCTCCTTTCTCCTCAAAAATTGTGGTCTGTGGACACTGCCTTCTTGTGACTTTGTCCCTCACAATTAATGAAACATTAAAAGGGATCTCGTCACTGCCCATCTTGATGCAGGAGTCACTCTGGTAATCTACCTCTCCCCCCACCTCCGTACGCGCACCCCCCACCCCCATCCCGCCCTCTCCCCTTCTCGCCGTCCCTAATAAGCCTTACGGTTTCTGTGGACGTTAAGCACCATGTTTACTTACTGACTCAGCCACATTATTTACTTCAAAATCCACGCGGCGGGTCTTGCCTAGGGTTTACAGCCTGACGCCGTTCCGTGCGCAGAAGAACAGCTAATTTGTCTTTAAAACGTGATTTTTGTTATTATTTTATTTTCAATTTCTGCGTTGAGTGTAGAGGAGCTCGCGTTTCTTACCGGGAAATAAGAAACGCATCAATTATGAAGTTAGGTTTGTGGTAGATATTGCAATCAACAAAACTGGTTAGTGACTCCCCCCCCCCCCCCTTTCTTTCCTTTCTGTCAGATCTTTCACGAGACTGATTGCTTGGAGTTAAAACTCAAAGATCGGGGCGGTCTCGGTTTCAGGTTGTGTCTTGGTGCTTCAAAACGTTGCGACATTTTCAATACCCAAGCGCGTTTTATGCTTTTCAGATTTTATTTCCTTCTCATTAGGCCCGTTATGGATCGCTTATTTGAACTTTAACTCGGGATCGTGTTCAAACAGGCATCATGTACTCTTCTCGTTCGTTTTTTTCTGCTTCATCAAGCCGTTTCTCCATATCATCATTGAAATCATGCACCATGTGTAGCTTTTCTGAAGAGTTTTGTATGATTAAAGGGACATCCTATTTACTCAACGTTTTCGATGCAGAATCTTTACCTGCAAATTTTGAGTGAATGAGCCTCCCCCCTCCCCAACAGACACAGACACACACACATGCACGCACATACACGCACGCACGCACACACAAGCACACACGCACGTGTATTTGATATTAATTAAATAAGCGTTCTTTCGAACCTTTCGCGTGTCTGGATCGTGTTTTAAACGCTAGCAGTCGTCCTTGTTTCAGATTCTTTTTTTATACCCGGGAAACAGAACGAGATTCTGTGTCAATTCTAGTTGCTGTATTCTTTCATTGTCAGTAGTTTCTGCATTTCTGTAATGCTCCTGTTTGTATTGGCCGTTTGAAACTGTTAAAGGAGGTCATTTAATACAATACGGTACATTACAAGAGTACAGTAAAACAGTGCCTTATTAATCCTTGAAAGGAAAATCGGTTGTCTGCCTTTGAAAAATACGAATTTTACGAATTATTTATTTTCAGAATTTAGTGAGAGAGAGAGAGAGAGAGAGAGAGAGAGAGAGAGAGAGAGAGAGAGAGAGAGAGAGAGAGAGAGAGAGAGAGAGATGAACTGCATAGCTCGTTTTACAGAGACATTTTTCACTCTGCGTAAGGGATTTGTGCACATATTTTGTGCACATAATCTGGGTGGCGGTCCCTTTAACGTTATTGAAACATGAAAAAACATTTTTTGCCTGAGTCTTGATATGCTGCAAACACATAAAATTTGAGACCTTTTGTCTTGAGCTCGAAGCATTTTAAACTTTCAAGCAAGCAATTGCTCTTGTCGTGCCATTAATTATGAATAGCGTAGAGCTTCTAAAAC
>CAUZXP010000284.1:7500-10000 GCA_963584105.1 Alviniconcha strummeri | reverse complement strand
ATGGCGGTCCGAAAATGAACGCTGCTGTTACCCTGTAGCACAGACGTCAGAGATGAGTTGTTGACTGTCTTGAAGGTGGTTGGTTAGACTTGTTGACTTACATGTGTATTCATTTATATTGTTGCATAGCTTCTTTTGTTTTGTTTTTGTTGTTGTTGTTTTTGAGTGGTGGTGGTGGTCGTCGTCGTGGGGGCCGGGGTGGTGGTGGTGGGGTGGTGGTGGTGTGTGTGTGTGGGTGGGGTGGGGGGGGGGGGGCTTCTGTATCTGTGAGATAGACGAATACAACTCTCATATCGCTTCTGTCTTATGAAGTGGCTTTTGGCGAGATGGTGCGGAAGAATGAACTCCATCACTGCAGAGTCTCTGAAACACAACACAGACAGAGTGTACGGCCGTGTCACTCATAGGCGTGTTTCCTGGACACATCGTGTCACACGGACACAGCAAATCTAACCCCCTCCATCCCCACTCCTACCCACCCTTCCCCGCACTCCTCCGCTACTTCAGTCCCTACTTCATTGTTACAGGCTTTGTTACTCCTGCTGCTACTATTTAGATTTTTCTCTCTCCATAATACCGTTAAAACGGTTGTATGGCGATAACATAGGCATGGAAAAAGATGCTGAAGAGAGAGAGAGAGAGAGAGAGAGAGAGAGAGAGAGAGAGAGAGAGAGAGAGAGAGAGAGAGAGAGAGAGAGAGAGAGAGAGAGAGAGAGAGAGAGAGAGAGAGACAGACAGACAGACAGACAGACAGACAGACAGACAGACAGACAGACAGACAGACAGACAGAAACATAGAGACATAGAGACAGAGAGAGACACTGACAGACACAGACACAGACACAGACAGACAGACAGACACAGACAGAGAGATAGAGAGAGACTGAGAAGGGGTGGGAGGGGGGGGGGGGGGGGGGAGAGAGATCTGTCTTCCCTCTCATAATAACCGCTTCAAGCAAACATTTTGAAAATCCGTATTTTCATTTTCGTAACCCTGAAAGTGCGCCTGGATTCTCCTCATTACGGACACGTCAATTTGCCTCAGCTTGTGCGCACGTGCAACCTGGTCCAGAACGAGTCATCGCTAGGGGGCCGTCTCCCTACAAAAATAGGCCAATTAAAATGTAATCTAAGTACTCATAATTGCTGTCCCGGTATCGGATGACAAATGTTTTAAGTGCGAGGGAGAGAAGTTAATCACGACATGATTGCACTTAATTGGACGAGAAAAATATGCCTTTGACATTCACAGCGTCAAGCGCGCTTTTATTGAGTTGATTGGGTCACTGCAGAGAGCTAGTGACCCCTGCTAGTTATTCACAGAATATGACTTCGTTTCTTGTTGTTTCCTGAAAGAAGGAACGTTGTTTAATTTGTTCCTAGGACACGCTCGCTGGGTATAGGTGCATGTTGCATTTTTTAAAGTCCAACAGGAGCGAGTGAAAGTGTTGTACACATGTGCAAGACGCTAAACTGTCTCGTGTAGATGGGAACTGTCGCCTTATGGACGTCATGATTATTAAATTATTGTTGTCCTCCTCTTTATATCCTCATGACTGTCTTTTTCCTCCATATTCTGTCCTCTTGCTTGTCTTTCTCCTCCATATTCTGTCCTCTTCCTTGTCTTTCTCCTCCATATTCTGTCCTCTTCCTTGTCTTTCTCCTCCATATTCTGTCTTCTTGTCTTTCTCTTCCATATTCTGTCCTCTTGCTTGTCTTTCTCCTCCATATTCTGTCCTCTTCCTTGTCTTTCTCCTCCATATTCTGTCCTCTTGTCTTTCTCCTCCATATTCTGTCCTCTTGCTTGTCTTTCTCCTCCATATTCTGTCCTTTTCATTGTGTTTCTCCTCCATATTCTGTCCTCTTGTCTTTCTCCTCCATATTCTGTCCTCCTGCTTGTCTGTCTCCTCCATATTCTGTCCTCTTGCTTGTCTTTCTCCTCCATATTCTGTCCTCTTGCTTGTCTTTCTCCTTCATATTCTGTCCTCTTCATTGTCTTTCTCCTCCATATTCTGTCCTCTTGTCTTTCTCCTCCATATTCTGTCCTACTGCTTGTCTTTCTCCTCCTTATTCTGTCCTCCTGCTTGTCTTTCTCTTCCATATTCTGTCCTCTTGCTTGTCTTTCTCCTTCATTTTCTGTCCTCTTCATTGTCTTTCTCCTCCATATTCTGTCCTCCTGCTTGTCTTTCTCCTCCATATTCTGTCCTCTTGCTTGTCTTACTCCTCCATATTCTGTCCTCTTCCTTGACTTTCTCCTCTATATTCTGTCCTCTTGTCTTTCTCCTCCATATTCCTCCATATTCTGTTCTCTTGTCTTTCTGCTCCATACTCTGTCCTCTTCCTTATCCTGATCTTCTTTTTGTGCCTCTCCTTCCTGTTCTTGTTATAGTTCTTCTTCTCTTACTTGCTGTTGTTGTCGTTCTCTTAAAAAGAGCGCTAACTGTAGCTGAGAGGTCCTTTCAACTCACTTCTTCTAATTATAGCCAAGTGGCACTTTGAA
>CAUZXP010000284.1:2500-5000 GCA_963584105.1 Alviniconcha strummeri | reverse complement strand
TGCCCAGTCCACCACAGTTGTCAGCATTCAGTCCTAGATCGCATGCCTTCAAAACTGCTTTAAAAACTCACCATCACAAACAATACAAACAACTGATTTCAAACTCCCTCTTCTTTCTTTTGCCCAACCCCTCTCCTGCCTCTGCCCCCTGACCCCCCCCCCTCCCCGCCCCCGCCTCTCCTCTCATCCGCGTTGTATTTCATCTTTCTCTGTCTGTCTGTCTGTGTCTCTGTCTGTCTCTTTCTCTGTCTGTCTGTCCGTCTCTCTCTTTGTCTGTGTCTTTCTGTGTCTCTCTGTGTCTCTGTCTCTGTCTGTCTGTCTGTCTGTCTCCCCCCCTCTCTCTCTGTGCGCGCTTAGAATAACTATGGACAAGATTTTGCGCTTTACAAATATTTTAATTAATTAATTAAATAAAAATAAACAAACAACAAACAAGAACAAAAGAAGACAAACAAACAACCATTGATATTCTCTTTGTTTTTCAGCAGAAGGAACCTTAATTTCTGATTTTGCTGGTCGTACCTCGGAACGGGTTTGGTATTCAGAAATGAAATCCGTCAATACACCAACATGGGGTGAATAGAGTACTGTACGTACATATCGCGGTGATCGTCTTGACCTACTTTACACACAGTAAAGTCGCGTGCAAAAGCATTATTTGCTTTTGGGCTATCATTGCTTCGGTTCTACCAAAAGGTTTTGGGGCGTAAACACCGACTTAGTTCACGTGGCAGTTTACAGCCATAGACTGATTGTAAAGTCTGGGGTCTAAGTGTCACGATATCATATCAGGTGTTTACATTTCGTTGAAAAGAGCCCGCTATGTGTAGGAGTGACTATGGTACTGCTTTGGTACATAATTACTGTAGTCGTGCTTCCTCTCTGTCTCCAACCAATCAGAACGTCAGAAACAATTCCGTGCCGACACTTCCCGAAGTATGGCCGCCATGTTTGGCCCAAAAGCCGAAGGACAGTGACAAAGTGAAACAACTGTTGCGTTGCCAACAAAACCTATAAGTAATGGTGCACAGTTCATTGCTAGGGGGACGTGGCAGCTGTGATCAGATGAGGCAAACGTTACTTTCACTGGAACGGCAGGAATCAGCTTCAAGTCATTGGTGCATTCCATGTGAGCCTATGAAGACAATGTCCCATGTAGCTAGACAATGTCCCATGTAGCTAGACAATGCCCCATGTAGCTAGACAATGTCCCATGTACCAGGAACATGCCATAAGAGAATGCCACATGACACAGACAATGCCCCATGTAGCTAGACAATGTCCCATGTACCAAGAACATGCCATAAGAGAATGCCACATGACACAGACAATGTCCCATGTAGCTAGACAATGTCCCATGTACCAAGAACATGCCATAAGAGAATGCCACATGACACAGACAATGTCCCATGTAGCTAGACAATGTCCCATGTACCAAGAACATGCCATAAGAGAATGCCACATGACACAGACAATGTCCCATGTAGCTAGACAATGTCCCCATGTACCAAGAACATGCCATAAGAGAATGCCACATGACACAGACAATGCCCCATGTAGCTAGACAATGCCCCAGGTATCAAGACAATGTCCCAGGTATTAAGACAATGCCCCAGGTATCGAGACAATGCCCCATGTATCAAGACAATGCCACACGTATTAAGACAATGCCCCAGGTATCAAAACAATGCCCCATGTATCAAGACAATGCCCCAGGTATTACGACAATGCCCCAGGTATCGAGACAATGCCCCATGTATCAAGACAATGCCACACGTATTAAGACAATGCCCAGGTATCAAAACAATGCCCCATGTATCAAGACAATGCCCCAGGTATTACGACAACGCCCCAGGTATCAAGACAATGCCCCAGGTATCAAGACAATTCCCCAGGTATTAATACAATGCCCCAGGTATCAAGACAATGCCACACGTATTAAGACAATGCCCCAGGTATCAAGACAATGCCACACGTATCAAGACAATGCCACACGTATTAAGAGAATGCCACATGATGAAGACAATGCCCTAAGTATCGATCTAGACAATGCCATCAAGAGAATGTCATATGACGAAAACAATGCCCCATGTACGCAGACAATGCCAAAATGTATCAAGAGAATGTCAGATGATGAAGACAATGCCCCATGTATCAAGACAATGCCACATGATGAAGACAATGCCCCAAGTATCGATCAAGACAATGCCATCAGGAGAATGTCATATGATGAAGACAGTGCCCCATGTATCAAGACAATGCCATAATATATCAAGAGAATGCCACATGAATAAAGACAATGGCCCATGTATCAAGACAATGCCATAATGTATCAAGAGAATGCCACAGGAATAAAGACAATGGCCCATGTATCAAGACAATGCCATAATGTATCAAGAGAATGCCACAGGAATAAAGAATACTAACAGGCCTCCACCTCGATCATTTCATGTTTTCTTCCAACCCCAAGAAGAGATGAGATGCAGGGGTGTTCGGGGAA
>CAUZXP010000283.1:86211-101211 GCA_963584105.1 Alviniconcha strummeri | reverse complement strand
ACACACACACACACAAGCAAATGCACTCCGTGTATGTGTGCGTGTGTATGTATGTGTGTGTGTGTGTGTGTGTGTGTGTGTGTGTGTGTGTGTGTGTGTGAGAGAGAGAGAGAGAGAGAGAGAGAGAGAGAGAGAGAGAGAGAGAGAGAGAGAGAGAGAGAGAGAGAGAGAGAGAGAGAGAGAGAGAGAGCAAAAAAAAAAAAAAAAAACCCAAAAAAACCCCACACACACGCAAAAGCTGAAGGTGCGGTTAGTTCACCATGCACAACTGGCAAAGTAGCGGCCAGTGCAGTGGACCGTACGGAGATCGGTCAAGGCGGGGACTGGGATTATCGGTATTCACGGTGCACGACCGCACGTCACCACTCCTAAATACCAGTTTGGTTGGTTAGTTAAACCTGTTTAACGCCAAGTTGCACTAGGAGAGGTATTGGCGGGGACCAAGATACAAGAAGGTGGGTGAAAAGGAGACTATACCTAACACTGAAAAAGGAGACAATACCTAACACTGAAAAGCGAGACCATACCTAACACTGAAGAGGGAGATCTAACACTGAAGAAGGAGACCATAGCTAACACTGATGAGGGAGACCTAACACTGAAGAGGGAGACCATACCTAACACTGAAGCGGGAGACCATAGCTAACACTGATGAGGAAGACCTAACACTGAAGAGGGAGACCATAGTTAACACTGAAGAGGGAGACCTAACACCGAAAAGGGAGACCATAGTTAACACTGGAGGGAGACCATAGCTAACACTGGAAGAAGACCATAGCTAACACTGAAGAGGGAGACCTAACACTGAAGAAGGAGACCATACCTAACATTGAAGAGGGAGACCATTATCTAACATTGAAGAGGGAGACCATACCTAACATTGAAGAGGGAGACCATGCCTAACACTGAAGAGGGATACCATACCTAACACCGCAGAGGGAGACCATAGCTAACACTGAAGAGGGAGACCATACCTAACATTGAAAAGGGAGACCTAACACCGAAAATAGAGACCATACCTAATACTGAAGCGGGAGACCATAGCTAACAATGAAGAAGGAGACCTAACACCAGAAAGGGAGACCATAGCTAACACTGAAGAGGGAGACCATAGCTAACACTGAAGAAGGAGACCTAACACCGAAAAGGGAGACCATAGCTAACACTGAAGAGGGAGACCTAACACCGAAAAGGGATACCATAGCTAACACTGAAGAGGGAGACCTAACACCGAAAAGGGAGACCATAGCTAACACTGAAGAGGGAGACCATACCTAAATCTGTAGAGGGAGACTATACCTAACACTGAAGAGGGAGAGCATACCTAACACTCAGGAGGGAGACTATACCTAACACTGAAGAGAGAGACCATATCTAACACCGAACACACTGAAGAGGGAGACCATAGCTAACTCTGAAAAGGGGGACCCAGCACTGAAGAGGGAGACCATAGCTAACACTGAAGAGGAAGACCATAGCTAACACTGAAGAGGGAGACCATACTTAACACTACACTGTCGCTACCAGAATGACCTCTGCACTAAGATGGACAGCGGCAAGAGCCATTTTAATGTTTAATTAATCGCGAGGGACAAAGTCAGGAGACAGTGTCCACAGACCACAATTTTCCAAGACAGAGCCCAAACGGAATCGAACAGAGCTCTTTCTATTTACCAGCCAAACGCCTTACTGCTAGGCCAAGCCGGCTCACTATCATATCAGTGTTACGGATGGCCGAGTCGGCAGTTGTAGCCTAGTAATAAACCCCTACTGTATGTTACACAGCTATTTTTAAGCACTGTACTTCGTTATAGTGTGTGTGTGTGTGTGTGTGTGTGTGTGTGTGTGTGTGTGTGTGTGTGTGTGTGAATCGGTGTCAGTATACCATTTTATGCACCGCGGAGGTGTATTTCATAGCTTTTATTGAAACATCTAATCGTCAAATCTCATGCTGTCACATGCGTTCATGCGCACGCGCGCGCGCACACACACACACAGGCGCGCGCGCGCGCGCGCACACACACACACACACACACACACACACACACACACACACACACACTGTGTATGGTCGACCATTTTTACGCGTTCGTATAGTAAACTGATTTCAATGTCTCAGTCGCCTAAGTTGCACCCCCCCCTCCCCCCCCAAACTCCCCACCTCAATCCCAGCTGCTGGGATTTCGCTACCCGTGCGCATCTATACAATCACAGCTAGAGTCATAAACAACTCTCATCCATCTAGCTGTCACACGCAACTCCAAGGTGAAAGTCGTCAAATGAGTGACAGCTGGCGCTTCCCTTTATGAGTGAACGTCGACAGACACAGATATATACAATACGTACACAGAATTAGCATGCGCTACAGTGCGTTGCTGACAGTTGTCTGTGTGGACCCCGCAAAGCAGGCAACACAAACAACGCACAACGCTCACGTGATCCGCGGGTTCAAGTCTTTCAAAGCGGCCGCTGATTTCTCGGTGACCGCTGTTCTAGGAGCTGGAGGTTCGAATCCCTGTTTCAGCTTAGCACGTAGCAGACAGGGGCCAGCACTGTGGTCCCTCCTGCATGAAGTTGACCCTGTCATACACACGCGCGCGCGCGCGCACGCACACACACACACACGCACGCACGCACGCACGCACACACACGAGCACACGCACATATGCACGCACGCGCGCGCTCGCGTACACGCACGCACGCGCGCGCTCGCGTACACGCACGCACGCACGCACGCACACACACACACACACACACACACACAGCGAAGCATACACTGCTGTACTCTGACCTACTCCAGGCTTTAAAAGGAGAACACTCATCAGCTCTGGATTCTCAACAGAGGGGATCTTAATTTCTGCGTCCGCGGTACCCACTGCGGGGAAAGCTGCCTGGAAGGGGCCCGTGTACACAGTGAGAAGGTCGGAATGAGCAGCAGGCAGCAGGGCACGAGCCAGAGAAGACGCTGTGACAGACAGTTGACAGTTTTGCAATCTGCTCTGGCTTGGATCACAACTGGCGACTGGACTCCATCGAAAGGTCGCGGGTTCGATCCCCCCCGGCTGGAAAAAAAATATTCTCCAGAATCTTCCTGTGCTGATACGCTTCAAAGACAAGAACGCATGGAATGAGACGGCGTGGTGTTGAAAGCATTCACCGTGCATATATTTACAACAACAGGATTGCACGTGTGTTAATGAAACGACGAATATACGATTTAAAAGACATTAAAATTACGAGGGTCATTTCTTGGATATGTCTGCACAGCGCTAGTGTGTGCATGTACTAGTTTAGTGCAGTAGCATGTAACAGCATGTACTAGTTTAGTGCAGTAGCATGTAACAGCATGTACTAGTTTAGTGCAGTAGCATGTAACAGCATGTAATAGTTTAGTGCAGTAGCATGTAACAGCATGTAATAGTAAGGTGACTGATGATGCATGGTGATGATGCATGTATCGTGTGAGCGCTCAGGGCGTTGATGAGCGCATGATAAATGTACATTATTCTTATTATCGCTGTTATTATGGTAGAGACATAAGGTTGCTGTATACTCATTGCAGTAGGCGTGGGATCAACTAAGTAAGTAGTAGATCATGCCCACTGCATCAGTACAGAGATCTATAGTGGAAAAATGAGCAAACCACAACAGAAGGCTGATTCCATGTTAACGCCCAAGCCCTGAACTTCAGGTTTACCACAACAACAACGATCGGTGTTTTTTGATATCAGTGTGTATGCATGCATGCATGTGTGTGTGTGTGTGTGTGTGTGTGTGTGTGTGTGTGTGTGTGTGTGTGTGTGTGTGTGTGTATGTATGTATGTATGTATGTATGTATGTGTGTGTGTGTGTGTGTGTGTGTGTGTGTGTGTGTGTGTGTGTGTGTTTGTGTGTGTGTAGGGGTGTGTGTGTGTGTGTGTGTGTGTGTGTGTGTGTGTGGACGTAAGAGAGCGAGACTGAGAGAGAGAGAGACAGAGACAGAGAGACAGAGACAGAGACAGACAGACAGACAAAGACAGAGACAGATAGAGAGATTAAAAAAATAAAAAATCATCATATTCTTTACAGCATTCTACGGATGGAGAGCCTACAGATATCCAGACCCAATACCATGCCCTCCGTCTACTACTGATACCCTTACACTGTCAGTATACTAAGACCCACACGACTTCTTCCTGATGTGATGCAAAAGGTATTTGCGGTTTCGTACGTGATCTGTGATTAAAACTGCTTCAAAATTTAAATCGCAGCAACAGAAATGAGATCACCAACCCTGCCTTACAACTGAAGAACCGTTCTTCAGCGCGTCGATTGTGAAACTGAGTTGGTGTGGATCCAAACACAAAAAGGTTCAAAAGAACGCTTATTTATTTTGACAGGGACGCACAATATGCAAATTTTCGGGGAAATCCGCTTGGTTAAGACACAAAACGACACTTAAACAACAGATAAGCGGTTAAAAACGATGAAAAATGAGAAAGAAACTTATGTTTTTTTGTTTTTTGTTTGTTTGTTGATCTTTTGTCGCTTGTAGGAAAATCCAGTATATTCAAGATAGAATCTTCCAACAGGCCACAACAGATCAACCAAAATAAGACAAGTTTCTTTCTCAGTGTTCATCGTTTTTAACCGTTTAACTGTTGTTTAGGTGTCGTTTTGTGGCTTGACGAAGGCGATTTCCCCGAAAATTTGCATATTGTGTGTCCGTGTCCTAATAAATATGCGTTCTTTTGGACCTATTTGTGTTTGGATCTTGTTTTAGAACGCTAGCAGTCATTTTCTGTTTCAGATTTTTTTTTTTTCGTTTTTTTTTTTTTTCGTTTGTTTTGAGTTGGTGCGGTGTCATCCAGGTGTTGTTGATGTTGTTCCCGTTGTTGTTGATTTCACTGACGCATGGTGAACGCTGGACGTTACACGAACGCTGAAACATCGAACTTCTGCTGAGCAGCCTAAATAGTTTCACACTACTCAATTACTGGTCCTTGATGAAAAAGTCCGCTCTCTTTCGCTGTCTACGAGTGGCGCCATTTGGCATAATTATAATATTCCGAAATGTCGTCGGGAAGTTCAAATAGATGATCTTCGGAAATCCAGGGGACTGCACTCGGTAAGAGCCTTCAGGCACGGAGATGTATATATATATAGCTCCATGCCTGCGGGTGTAGCACAGGGTTCCAAGCGAGATCAAAAGATCAAGAGATCTTAGAGGAGGGAGGTGGAGCTGGACCCTCAAGTTTGCCCAGAAGAGATCATGAGTAGGGAGGTGGAGCTTGGCTGAGCAGGTTGGACCTCTTTCGCTTCGAGTTGTCCAAGCTGTTCATCAACAGCGGTGCAACGGACATTGTCTTTGTGACTCGTACAAGCACAGCAGTTGAAACAGCAATTGCGCAGTGCACTAGTCGCTGAGCAATGGCGAGGGGACACCGCCTTAACACTTCCATTGTTTTGGCGGCGGTTCACGGTCTCTCCGGTCTTTTTCCGACGGTTTCCGCGGTCGAGCCTTCACTCTGTCGTCCCATTCCCACTCTGTCCCCGTCCCTAATAGGCCATCTCGCCTCCGTGGACGTTAAGCAACAATGAAGAAGGGTGTAGCACAGAGTAGGCACGCTTTTGTTGGGGGTACAGTGAGCACGGGGGGAAGATGACGGATACCCGTAAACAAAAGGCAGAAAAGGCATCTGAAATGCCGATCAAACACTCACTGCTCGCGGGGAACGTGTAGATCGGACAGTAGGTTCCCCCAGCTGGTAGTCTAGTATAAATTATAATAGGTCCATGCCTGAAGATCTCAAAGTGTCGCAGATCGGCTCTTCTCCGCTGCCACCTCCATTCAGGGGACTTCACTCTCCCGGAGTAAGAAAACACTGAAAAATTATCTTCGCCTGTTATTTCCGGAAATCGCCTATTGTCGCGCGACTCGAGACGCCGCCATTGTTGTTTGTGTGTCGGGTAAACAGGTCGCGATAGGAAAGTGGGTCAACGGGGCGTGACTTTGCGACTGGTTAATAGGCCGCCTACTTAAGAAGGTAAACTATGTGATCTAACCAGGCATCGGTGAGAAATGTTGATTGCTATGGAGGGTCTCAGGCTCGAGGGTACCGAAAGTAGTGCTGTTATCTGTCAGGCTTGCACAGAAGTCTGCAGTAGGGGTGTGAGGCAGAACTGTGAATAGACAAGTGCAGGACTGTTCTTAATTTTTTTTTTTTTTTTTTTTTTTAAATCGCTGTTCGTGTGTTTAGCTTAATGTTTGGTCGTACGCATTTTTCCTGAGTGAAGGTGCTGCTGGGATACATATAACCATGATTATCTATCCATTTACATAACACACACACACACACACACCACTTTGTTTTCTTCCACAGTATTAACCATTGATCTGTGTCTGCCAACGCTGTCGAGTTGAAGATCTCTTCTCCACAAAATCTCCACTAGCTGACTCCACCAGTTCCTGACCCCGAGTATTATCGAGTTGATGATCTCCACCCTCTCCATCTTCTCTTCATTGACACTAATTACTCCTCTAAATGGCGCTATCCCCAATTGCCGCTCTCGCACGTCCTATCAGCTGGCGCACCTCCATAAGTCACCTGTCTGGGCCCTGCCTAAAAGTCTTGTAATTAGAGCTGTGCTTCCTTTGTTTCTCGTTTTGCACGTGCCCCATGAAGTCATCGACTTGCCCTTTGTGGACTGATTGTAAGTGTAGAAGTCATGGACTTGTCCTTTGTGGACTGATTGTAAGTGTAGGAGTCATGCTATCGTCCTTTGTGGACTGATTGTAAGTGTAGAAGTCATGGTGCCGCCCTTTGTGGACTGATGGTAAGTGTAGAAGTCATGTGCTCGTCCTTTGTGGACTGATTGTAAGTGTAGGAGTCATACTATCGTCCTTTGTGGACTGATTGTAAGTGTAAAGGTCATGGTATCGTCCTTTGTGGACTGACTGTAAGTGTATTCGCCCTGATATAACCGTAATGGTTGACTGGGCGTAAAACACCAAGTTACTTACTTACTTTAAGTGTAGAAGTCGTGATATATCACCCTTTGTGGACTGATTGTAAGTGTTAAAGTCATGGACTCGTCTTTTGTAGACTGACAACAAGTGTAGAAGTCATGGAATCACCCTTTGATAGACTGATAATAAATGTAGCAGTCATGGACTCGCCCTTTGTGGACTGTAAATGTTACTGATGTGAAAGTGACCTGAAATCGTCATCTGGATCTGTTTTGTGTAAATTA
Organism: Alviniconcha strummeri; assembly: GCA_963584105.1. Taxonomy (NCBI): domain Eukaryota; kingdom Metazoa; phylum Mollusca; class Gastropoda; family Provannidae; genus Alviniconcha; species Alviniconcha strummeri. The sequence continues at coordinate 93,978 of CAUZXP010000283.1, read as the reverse complement.
AGGCTGTGTATAGTTCAGTATGCTCTCGTGTGTGTGTGTGTGTGTGTGTGTGTGTGTGTGTGTGTGTGTGTGTGTGTGTGTGTGTGTGTGTGTTTGCGCGCGCGCGCTTAGAATAGTCTCTACAGGACAAGATTGTACACTTCATAAATACTTTAATTATTATATCGTTATGATAATTATTCAATGACCCGCCAGTTCCGGCGGGTCTGTTCAGTCTACCATGACAGTTACATCAGGGCGAAGACCGGACATTGTCTTGTGACTTTGCTCCTCACCATTAATGAAACGTTACAACGGCTCGCACGCACCGCTGCCCATCTTAACGCAAGAGTCATCCTGGTTGTGACAGTGTAGCGTTAGGAACAGTTCAACCCCTTCCCCTTCAACCTCCCCCGCATCCAACACACACAAACACACACACACACACACACACACACACACACACACACACACACACACACACACACACACACACACACATACACACACTTCCGAGGTCCCAGCCAGTACATCTCCGCCGACAACACGGCGTTAAACAACTCTAATGAATAAAAAGAAACCCTGAAGACGAACAGCGTGCACTGAGTGACGCAATACTGACCTCTGGTCTTGTGGTGGTTGTGCACAGCGCTGTGGAACATGCTGGACAGCTTGTGGGACAGCTTGGCCGGTCTGTCCACGCTCACCATCGGGAACACTGCCTCTGCTCACCACCATTAAGTAGGTCACTCCCTTCCCTCACCGAGGACAAGCTCGTCTCGGTGCGCTTTACACTCCCGGGCTTTACCGTGTTGCACGTGTTTCGGTCACAACTGTCATGTGCAAACCCCTCTCTCACCAGCTCGTGACTCTGCCGTTTTGATACTCCGAGACTGTCCGTGCTGCGAATGCTTCGTGCAAGTCTCTCCTCTGTCTCATTCCTCGCTTGATACTCCAAGACTATCTGTCCGTGGTTCAAGTGCCTCATGCAAGTTTATCTCTGTCTCCTTCGTCGTTCGATACTCACCAAGATTATCCTTGGTTCAAGTGCCTCGTGCAAGTCTCTGTCTCATCCGTCGTTTGATACTCCAAGGCTATCCGTGGTTCAAGTGCCTCTCTCTCTCTCTCTCTCTCTCTCTCTCTCTCTCTCTCTCTCTCTCTCTCTCTCTCTTCTGTCACTTGGTACTCCGTCCAAGGCTACCCATGCTGAAAGTCTCTCTGATCTGTCGCTTGATACTCCAAGACTATCGGTGATGCAAATGGCTCATGCAAGTCGAATCTCTCCCTCGTTCGTCGCTTGATACTCCAAGGTTATCCTGCCGGCGTGCGCCTCGACCACTGACTGCACGATCTGTGCACACGCCACCTCGTCTCTGCACTCTTGATTCCGTCCAAGATTATCCGTGCTTCATTAGTTAAGCTCCTCGTGCAAGTCTCCCTCTCATTCATTCCTCGCTTGACATTCCGCAACCGATCAGTGTTGCAAGTGCCTCAGTGACTACCACAGTGGAGGCCACTCTCACCACATCATCTCTGCACGCTTGTTCTCCGAGAGTGGCCGTTGATGCAGGTACCTCGTGCAAGTCTCTCTTTCTCTCAGGTACCTCTTGCAACTCTCTCTCTCTCTCTCTCTCTCTCTCTCTCTCTCTCTCTCTCTCTCTCTCTCTCTCTCTCAGGTACCTCTTGCAAGTCTCTCTGTCTCTGTCTGTCTGTCTGTCTGTCTGTCTGTCTCTCTCTCTCTCTCTCTCTCTCTCTCTCTCTCTCTCTCTCTCTCTCTCTCTCTCTCTCTCTCTCTCTCTCCACCCGCTTGATACCGAGTCTCTCTCCGCTTGATACTCAGGGACTAATGATGAGTTACGTGTCTCGACCACCAGACCATCTCAATGCAGAACATTCACTCTCATCAAATCGTGTGCCGCACAACCCGTTCTTTCAAGTGCTCTGGGCAAGTCTCTCACTCAGACGTCGCTTGACCGATTTGACTATCCCTGTTGCAGGTGCCCTTGATCACTCTCCACGTGCAGAGCGCTCATTTCCCATCGTATCTCCACGCTCAACACTTCCAGACTAACCGTGTTGCACGTGCCTTGACTCACTACTCACTGTCTTGCTGAATCACTCAGTCGGTCACACTCGGCCGCCTATCTCACCTGGCTCGACCAACCACCTTACATTATATTCCTCACAGCATTGACAGTTAGTGTGGAAATACACTCTATCACTCCACTGTGCAGCTTGCCCACTCGTCACTGTCGTCTTTTTTGTTTTTGCTTTTGTTTCTTTCTTCCTCTCTTTTCCCCCCCCAACTGCACGTGCCTCCCGTTCAATAAGCAGGCAGCAGTCTCTCACACTCTGTCTCTTGGGCGTGTCATTCCGAGACTAGCCCGAACCTGCCTGGACTCACCATAATGTGTAGGTCACAAAATCACTCACTCTCACCCTCTAACCGTTCGTCGCTCGATTGCAAAAAAAATCCTGTTGCACGTGCACAGTATTCGCTCACCGTGCACTAAAGGTGTAGGTCTTTTTTTCTCTTCTTTTTTTCTTTTCTTTTTGGGCCACTCGGCACTCGACTGACAGTGCTTCAGCTGAGCTGCTGTACATTCACCTGGGTCTGTATCTAAGAATTACGTGTAGGTCATTTATTGGACACGCTGCGGCAGCCCGCTGCAATGCAGCTGGCTATATATACCTGTCGCGAGCCAGTGCCTTGATCAGCTTACCGCTACGTTTAGGCAGGTGTAACACTCGCTCTCTTCGTGCGTCTCAGATCGTCAACTCTCCGTGATTCACGTGCTATATTGCACATCTCAATCGTCAACTTTCCCTGATTCACGTGCTATATTGCACATCTCAGTCGTCAACTTTCCCTGATTCACGTGTTATATTGCACATCTCAGTCGTCAACTTTCCGTGATTTACGTGCTATATTGCACACTGCAGTCCCTGTCCCAACAAGTATTTTTCCGTTTGTTCTTGGTTGTTGCGATCGAGTTCGTTAGCCTGTGAGCAAGTTTTCTCCTTCTCAACAGCTGGGAATTTACACAGTACGCTGTGATCTCCTTTTATTTACAACCAACACCTTCACAACAGCTTGGAATTTCCACAGTACGTTGTGATCTCCTTTTGTTTATCACCAACACCTTCACAACAGCATGGAATTTCCACAGTATGCTGTATTCTCCTTTCGCTTACCACCAACACAATTTGCCCCTTGTGGCCCAGCCAAACTGTGTGACTATCCGGAGGAGGAGCGCTTCCTTTCACCGACAAGCACTGACACTGCAACGAAACATTAATTACATTCGGAGGACACGGTTGACTTCTTTGAAAAACTGACAGCACTGGGTGACTATACATACAAGCCCTTCGGCACGGTAAATCTTCTAGGACATCAGTACACAAACTGAATGGCAGACACGGATATCCAAGTGTTTAGCATGACCGCCTTGTGGTCTTCGCTCGTGGCAAGGCAGACAGCACACGCATTCGTAGAACATTTGTCAGGTAAACGTAGGTGAACGTTATCAGGCACTTTCGTCGGATATAAAACGGCACAAGCCTGTACGTGAGAAAGATAGGCTACCCGCTGTCAGTATTGGCAGTTAAACGCGAACATGCAGTGAGCAATTTTATCACGAGAACGCAGGTTAAAAACTGGGTAACACTGGCTCAGTAACAGGGGGGGGGGTGGGGGGGGGGGGTATTACATTTACTGCTAGTAGATACAAGTGCGCACTGAACGACGTTTTCACGTAAACGCACGTAAGCACTGACTATGTATGATCACGAAAACGCAGGTAAACACTTTGCAACTCTACCACCGAGAAGCAAACACAGCTGATCACTTGACAGGTAAACACCGAAGAAATATGTCAGGTAAGCACTGGACAACTTTGTCAGGTAAACGCTGGGCATCTTTGTCAGATAAACACTGCACTGGTCAACTTTGTCAGGTACAAACCGTTGCCTGGAAGGAGTTGGGGGGGGGGGAGGGGGGTGCTCATACTGCACTGAGAAAAAGCAGCAACAAAAACTTGTGATCAATCCAACAACAACCAAGAAACAAACAAAAATAATGAACAAGAACAGAACAAAGAAACAAACCAGCAAACAAACAAAAAAGCAACAAAAACAGCTGATTCCAATACCAGTAACTTTTGGGGGTATCTAGCAGATTAGCATCCAACCGATTTCAAAATTCTGAACGAAAGTAACTACCTTTTTTATCCGCACGGCTAAAGAAGGGAATCACATGAACATTCTCTCTTCCGAGTGTGCGTGGGCAACACGCAGGCGTTCCTTGCACCGCGGTGAAAGTCTGGAGACAGCTGCTGTACGCCAGTGTCAGCCATTCCGAACCGCCTCAGTTCAGTCACCCGCCGTTCAGTCCGAGTTCAATTTTGCTTTACGTCCACAGAGACCGCAGGGACTATTAAGGACGGCGGGGAGTCCAGGTCGGCCACCTCGACTTTCGTACAGCTCCTGAGCTCTGAAATCTCACCGACTGATAGTGACAAGCACTTTTAAGTATTCACAAAGGTACCGGGTGACCCTCAGAGTACTCAGCAGGGGAACGCTACAACAACAGCGACATTTTCCGTTATAACTGCCACCTCGTTGTTCCGTTACGATCGAAGTTTGTACCGCCTGACCCCCGGAGTGCTCAGCTGGGAAACACAACCACAACAAAAACAACAACACAACAACAACAACAACAGCAACTTCCGTTCTAACTGCCTCCTCGTTCCGTTATGATCGAATTTTGTACCGGGTGATCCCAGAGTGCTCACCTTGGGAACACACCCACAACAACAACATCATCAACAACAACAACTTCCGTTATAATTGCCACCTTGTTGTTCCGTTATGATCGAAGTTCGTACCGGGTGATCACCAGAGTGCTTACCTTGGAAACAACAACAACAACAACTTCCGTTCTAACTGCCACTTCGTTGTTCCGTTATGATCAAAGTTTGTACTGGGTGATCACCAGAGTGCTCACCTTGGGAACGCAACAGCAACAACAACAACAACTTCCGTTCTAACTGCTATCTCGTTGTTCCGTTATTATCGAAGTTTGTACTGTGTGATCACCAGAGTGCTTACCTTGGGAACACAACAGTTACTGTTCTAACTGCCTCCTCGTTCCGTTATGATCGAAGTTCGTACCGCCTGACCCCTGGAATACTCAGCTGGGGAACACAAAAACAACAACAACTACTTCCGTTCTAACTGCCACTTCGTTGTTCCGTTATGATCAAAGTTTGTACCGGGTGATCTCCAGAGTGCTCACCTTGAGAACACAACAACGACAACAACAACAACTTCCTTCTAACTGCCACTTCGCTGTTCTGGTACGATCGAACTTGTCCACGATGTAGACCAGATAGCGCCAGTTCTCTGTGATTGACAGCCACGACTGCTGTCACACTGGCTGACACCAGTGTATCTTACCTGCCTGCTATTGATCTGCTCCGGTGCTATCAATTAAACTAACCTCCCGCCTGTAATAAGTCATCGATACGGTGCCAACGTATTCACTTCTGTTCAACCAGTCACACTTACTGAACGAGCTGCTCGAGCTCCGACACGAGGAAACTTGCCTGCGGTAGCCTGTATGATAACAGAGTATAATCAACAAGAACTTTATTCAGTGATACACCGAACAACGTTTTCTGCCTGATTGCTGCAGACTTGATTACGACTACGGAATATCTTACTCATCCCATTACGGGTATTTATACTTACTCATCCCATTACGGGTATTTATAATGTCACAGGTAAAAAGCACGACGATGTAAAAACAGAAACAAAACAAATAAACAACAACAACACAGCAACAGCAGCAACAACAACAGCAACAAAAGCAACAACATAAAACGTACAGTTCTGCTCCAGAATAGGCTGTGATTATAACCACCAGCTCTTGAAAAGAATCCTACACACGGTCACTGGAACCACTGACAGCGCATTCATTTGCGTTACTAGCACTAAAGCAAGACTGCAGTCACTGATACAACAACACAAAAATCTTCACTTTCCATTCGGACATTCGCTTGCTGCCACTGCGTTGTTCCGACGACTCTAACTACCAGCTCAGCACGTCTCACGCTACAGACAGGTTAGTGCGTAACCACGAGGAATACTGTACCACGAGGAAAGCGGTCACTCATTGACACAGCCCAACGTGCGTGCTTCTCATTCACCGACACAGTTGCTAGCTGCCAACTGCGATCCTTCCATACTAACGAACATGCGCTGCGGTATGAAATAATCATCAGATATGCAGTTACTGACAGGATGCGGCGTTGTCACCCCTGGCCTCAGACCTTTCATCTGACACCGTGCGTCACGTACCTTGGCCACCGTACGCACGTAGAGCTAGGCTACGTGGCCGATTTACTTTGCGTGTACGAGCTGATTGGGCGAGAGTGAGAAGGGGGGTGGGGGGTGGGGTGGGGAGGGGGAGGGAGAGACCTTAAAGGTGCACTCACCCGACTCACTTCGACATTAGTTAATTAGTGGATTTTTAGCATCCCGTCAACTGTATAGGGTCACGTGATGTGACTCAAGACGACTCGCACATTCAAATTTCTTACACACCAGTACAAAACACCAGTCACTAAATCACATTAATGTTGTCTAATTCACTGTTAGTTAAAATCCAAGGAGACGGTCGGAAATTCCTGGACCGTTTGAAAATTTATTTTGGGTCACAAATATCATCACAATTATTAAATGAGGTCCATATCTAACCGATTACAGCCAAGACCCGCAACAAACTCTCAACTATCCATCTAGCTATCAATGCACAATAACATGGCGCATATTTGTATTCTGTAAGCACTCACCACAGGAACTTGCTTAAAGCTCTAGTGACTATGAGCAGGGAGACCTAGTTTATTCCGCGGGCCCACACAGGAGACTGCATGCGTTAGCCAAACCACCGCAGTTAAAAAGCAGGGAGGGGATTTGGAGAGGTAAAAAAAATGAAAGTGAATGGACCGGAAAGGTAGAAAGGAAGAAATTCCTGGCAGTGGGCCCAGCACGCGTGCCTATATTCAGTTCATTTTGCTTAATGTCCTCAGATGCCAGTGAGCATATTAGGGACAGTCTGTAGAATGATCTTGTCTTGGATGTAAAGCCTATGGGCTCTCAACAGAGCGGACCTTAATTTCTACGTCTGCAGTATCCCACTGCGGTATTACTTCGACGGAAAGCAACAGGACCAGCTACAGACAAAATTAACTATCAGCAACTAAAGGAAGTTAATTAGTGCTGGAAAGACGTCACATGAACACACCAACAAAAACCTGAATCGCGTACGGTAACACACCTGGCATGCGAGTAAATGCAAGGCACACAAACTCCACCGAAGGTACTTACAAATAATCATAACAAAACATAAAGAACTAATGCCGTATACAGTTTAGTGTACAGTTTTAATGGGGGGGGGGGGGGTTTGCTGGGGAGGGGATTGCCTTAAATAACTCCTCTCACAGGAAGTCAGCGTTGCCGTTCCGCGGTGGCTCAGCTAGTTTACATGTATCAGCTGTGGGCAAACTCGATCGTCACTGGTGTGCCGGGTCCGTGCGGAAGAATATGTGCACACTGTGGAGATGAAGATGCAGCCGGTGAAGTGCCATATTCACACCGGCTCCCTTAGCCTTCAACTCGTGTCAGTCATTTAACGACGTACATGGGGCCGTATCGGTCACAACCGATAATCGCTGATGAGTGTAATCAAATGCTCATATATAGGGTGTCTATGATTTTTTCCCCTAC
>CAUZXP010000283.1:48540-78540 GCA_963584105.1 Alviniconcha strummeri | reverse complement strand
TAGTTTGATCATCGGCGACAGTAACGAAAAATAAAATGATTACATGTCATGTGCAAAGTCGAATCAGTTTAGGTCATTAATTAAACTGCAACCCAACTGCAGTTAGTGTGTTGTCAGAGTTGTTGACGTCAACAGATTAGCCAGAAAGTCGCCGAATTTAAAGCCAAATTTATAGTGAAGTACTAAAAGTAGTCGAATAGACATATGGGTCAAGGCCTAAGGCTAATCACAATCACTGAATCAGCTCAAACACAGACTGAATTCTACGGCGGAACAGAAACTGCGAAAGCAGCTAGCACGAGTAGGGTCAAAGCAAGATGAAGACTTTTCTAGTTCATTTTCCCACTAACGGCTGTGCATATCTGTTGTGGTACATGTTCACCTTGTTGACAGCAGATTTAGTATAATTTGTCATGAATGCACACAAAACTTAATTTTTTATTAATCCTGTCAGTATCACTAGTGTCGGCTTCATTCAAACTTTAAAAAGACTGTTATTAATACTAACATTAACATTTAGGAGAATGCCTAATAACTGGTACTGGTACTAGTGGTAGTATCACAACATAAAAGCACCTTTAACTCTTACAAAGTTACAAATAACAATGACAGTAGTTCCGGTAGCTGTTAAAAGAAAATGTCAGTGTTACTGTCAGTCACTCAGTGACTGTCAGTGTCACTGTGAATTATGACACAGGTAAAGATTAAAAAAAGAAAAAAGCTGACAATGACATTAACCATAGTTGTGTATACATATGTCCAATGGCACCAAGCCTCAGACTCTTTCATATTAAATTATTAATCAGGGGGAAAAGCCCTGGTGATGATTTTCAGGGACTGTGCCAGTTTTTTTTGTTTTTTTGACAGCTTGATTTATACTACTATATATAGCATATGAAAGGTGTCCATAACAACGAAAGGAAAGGGTGAGTCATGTCCATGTAGAAACTATTTAAAACAAACAAAGCAGTCATCTGCCCTGCTCCCAAACCACTGTGTGCCCTCCGAATGACCTGATGGTGTCTGTATAAGTGTACATGAGGTCCCTCTTCTATAATCTAAGACTAATGTCTAATGAACATCTGCATTCACTGGTTTTGTTTGGGGCCTTCAGTCTAAATTTAATACATCAGCTTGTCCAGGTTAACTTCAGCTGAAGTGCCTTTGCACTTTGGTACAGTGCATGAAACTCGACTTTAAGCAAATGGTAGGCCTGCTGCAAAGTTGTGCATACTGATTCACTGTGTATAATAACTGATTCTCTGTGGTTGGTTTTAATGTCAGCCTAACATCTGAGGACATTAACTTTTAAGCCCCATATCACCATCAGTGGGTGTGAGAGAATCAGCTGTAGCAATGACAGCAATGTGTCTGTCATAGCACTATTAACAACAGGAAAATAAAACAATGTTTTGCGAAAGTGAAATCAGTAAATCAGTGTTGCTATTTCAGTATTTGCCTGTCTTGATGGGTTGACCAGTTGCTACTTTCAGCTATTGATAATTCAAAACTAGGGCAAGGAGGGAAGACGGTTCAAGCGTAGCAGTTAAAATGGAAAATCAAAGAAATTTGAATGCATGGCTCTTCATGTAAATTAAAAGTTGAATCAGTTATCTGATAGTGGTACAGAAAAGGTGAGGAACCCCCCCCCAAAATAACAACAACAAACAAACACACACACCAGAAAATACTTGCACACAAAAAGTGAAGAACCACACCCCCTCCACCCCCCCCCAAAAAGAAAAAGAAAAAAGAAGAACAATATTTTGTTCTGTTAGAATGTTATTTAACTTTTGGTATGTTAAGTAAGGTAAATATTTATTTCTGAAGCTTAAAGGCAAATGTCACAGGAAAAGTAGTAGTTGCCCCAGCTTTGCCCTTGGAGTTATTTTTGACAGTGTATTGTAATGTTGATGAAAGTTGGCTTTAAATAGTGAGTAAATTTAATTATCACAGCAGTGGCCTGTATTACTGAGTACTAGACTACTACAAGGACAAGGTTTTAAACAACCAACAGTGTGAAAGGTCAAGCATGGTTTGAACTGATTAATGTTGAGAATCTTTTCTGCTGACAGTGTTGACTGCTGTCAGTGTCAGTGTCACTTAAGAGTAGAAGGCTAGAGCAGCTTGACCTGTGCTGGTAATAACTGGGTACTGGCTACACTGGATAGCATAGCTAACTCTAGTCTGTGCCTTTCCCTGTCTTTGTCTCTGGCTCTGTGTGTGTCTCTCTGGGTCTCCGTCTGTCTGTTGCAATAACACACACACACACACACACACACACACACACACACACACACACACACACACACACACACTGGATGGGTGAGAATGAGAGGATGGTGAAAAAGTCTGTATATATTATTAGAAGTAAATTGTGTACGTCAACAGCCATTAAATACTTGGTTCTAAATGAAATTATTTGGCTTACTTTCGTTGCGAGCAATGTAATTGTAATATAGTTTATAATGCTGGCCTAGCCTAAGTATTCAGCTGTAAATTGTAAACGTATGAATAACTTCAACAAGTATAACATTTGTTGTGCAAATCTGTCTTAGCAAGCACACAGTCACATACACTCACACTCACAGTCACAGTCACACGCAAAGGTAATCTTGCTAAAGTGCTGCTAATCTGTAAGTGCTGCAAATGTTGAAATGGTTCACAATCACAGTTCAAAAGAATACACTTCTGCTGAGGTAGTTTCCACAGCTGTGGTGAGTTAGTAAAAAGCTTCAACTGTGGAGCTAGACGTGGAATGTTGGAATGCTTCTCCTATCATGCAAGTTTAACAGTTGAGAATAGCTGTAAGTAAGCTGCCAGAAGCTCTGGGCAAGTTGCTGCTGCAACAAGAATGATGGCTCAAAATAGCTGTGGCAAGTGCAGGCAGAGAGCCTGAGAGGGAGGATGGGAGAAAGGTCACTCAGTCTCACTGAGCTGATCAATGCTGTGTCAGAGGCATATTCAGCCTGTCTGTTCAGGGTAGAGCTACCCCTCCTCACTCGCCTCCCCCACCCCCACAACAATATGCATGAATTTGAGTTGGGGGGTGGGGGGTAGTTAGCCATACTTTCTAGTTGACCTGTAGTAGACTAGTGCTACTACTAGTAGTAGCTCATGATTGGCATATTTACTTGACTTTCTGCCCCTCCCCCTATTAACAGCTGTATTAATACTATTATGCTGTTTTAACATATTTTAGGCAGAGTTTGGAAACCAGTTTATAGGCTTGTCAGTGGGGCCAGTTTCAAATTAAGAACAGAAGTTAATGCCACAGCTGTCATGAGTCATACTCAGCCTTTTTGAGTTTCTCCATATGTGGTAAATGTTTGGCTGAGATATTTGTGGTCAGCATTTCTAGTGCTATAATTTTATTTGTATTATTATGGACAGTATGGTAGTAATATACTAATAAAAGTAAGAAGTAAGCTGCACTGATAGTGATACACTTATTTATAAGTTATATAACTTATAGTTTTGTTTTTGTGATTTCTCACGTGCAACAGTTTACCAGTTATGTTTGAAACAGTGAATAGACAGCTCAGATTTTACTTTTAGCACATTTGAACTGATGGTTCGAAATCTAAAATGTGCTGTTTATACAAGATTTGGCAGAGTGATCCCTGATTCAGTTTGTTTTCATTTGTAAAATGAAAAAAGAAGAGAGGAAAAAAAGAAAGAAAGAAAAAGGCACCATAAACTATTTACAGTATTACTATTACTGTATTAGTACTACTATTTCTACTAATTCTAGCCGAATAGCTTGAATTATTAACCCACTGTTCTTTTTGTCTTCTTCTTTTATGTGTGTGTATCTGACATGATCTGCTGAGTAAATGAGTAGTTATGTTACTAAAAATTTGTAAACTTCTGTTAAGATAATAATAGTACAGTGAGACAGCGTAAATGATAATGATCCAGGTTCTTTTGATTCAGCGGACATCATCTCCTGTGTGGAGTTTAACAGCACGGGGGAGCTGCTAGCCACTGGCGACAAAGGAGGGCGGGTCGTCATATTCCAGCGCGACAAGGCGGTATGGCATCTGTCATTAAAGATGTATTATACATCTTAGTTATTGTAATTGTGGCACAGAGCTGTAGGCTTGTACAGTTGTAGATGATCCATGTACACCTCTCACTTTTACCCATGAACTTGGAGTCTGAGCAGTGATTCAGAGTGTTATCTGACTGTGTAAATGAGTAGGTAACTAAAAAAAACAAAACAAAAACTAGTGATACCTTGAATCAAAAAATATTGTCTCTGATGACTGGTGGGGTGAACCTGGTCTTAACAGACAATTTTGGCAGCTGTTTGTTACTGGCCAACAAGAATTTTTGAAGAAGTAAAAACAGATCCTTTTCTTCGCACACTGTGAGTGGCGTACCGATGACGGTGTTCTGCAATTGCAAATGTTCCAGCCACCTTCCCATGGGCTGTGACAGGCTGTTTGTGGCAACAGTTTTCAGCAGGTTCACTTTATTCCAGGATGAAACTAAAGTGTTCCTGGACCAAATAACTAGCTGTTTATTCTTCCTGCTGTAAGTGCCCCAGGGGCTGTGTTTTTGTAAGAAAGGGTGTGATGGATAAATATGTGTGCTGGCAGAAAATGTTGATCTTCACCCATCACAGCTCACACTGATAGGTAGAAATCGGAACTAGTGGAACCCACAGGATTGTAGAAAGCAGAACTAGTGGAACCCACAGGATTATAGTAAGCAGAACTAGTGGAATCCACAGGATTGTAGGAATCAGAACTAGTGGAACCCACAGGATTGTCATGCTTGGAACTCCCCAGCAAAGTGGCCAGGACCATCAAAATTACTTCCTGTTTAGAACAGATTGTTTAAACATAAAGATACTACAGATTGCTTAAACACAAAGATACTGGAAAGAAACATGTACGGGGGATGTTTTATTTATTTTTTGAATCACAATATTCGAAGAAGATTTCATTTCAGTAACAAAATTGTGTGTGTTTTTGGGTGTCTGAAATCTCTGTAATTTACGAGGTGGCCTTTAGCTTTTTTATTTGAAACTGCTAGTTTCAGTTAGGCATGTATAGGGATGTATATTGGTGTTCGACATAAGCCATTAACTAGGTGATGGCCGGCCAGAAATGTTGCATGGATGTGTAATTCATGAACTGACTCCCCACAGAAGTACAATAATTGGTGTTGGTTAAAAATGAAAACACGATTTTCATAATTTACATGTTGGTACAATGTCAATGATAAATGTCTCTTATTATCTTCTTATCTTAAACTGAGTATCTCACATTCTCAGGCTCAACTATTGTAATTTTTGTAAATTCATTCTGTGTTGGTTCATGTCCTGTTTCCTGTGTTTTATTCAGAGTAAAAATGCTGTGCCAAGTCGTGGGGAGTACAATGTCTACAGCACCTTCCAGAGCCATGAGCCAGAGTTTGACTATCTCAAGAGTCTGGAAATTGAAGAAAAAATCAACAAGATCAGATGGCTAAGGCAGACCAACCGCAACCACTTTCTTTTATCAACCAATGGTAAGAGATTAAGACTTCATTGATGATGGTGGCATCGTTCTTGGTTTAAACATTTGTTTTGATGGCAGTGTGAGTTGGTAGGCCACATACATCAGTGTGGTTGATCACTTGCTGGGGCTTCAGTACTATCTGTAGATTGTGGAAGTTCAAAGATGAGGGGACGTGTAGCTGATGGGGTCTTTGAACGTCAAGTGACATACTGATAATGATGTGTATTTGTCCTAACTTCCAGACAAGATGACCAGACTGGACCAGCAGTGGGCTTCTGCAAACTCAAAAATGAAGGTCCTCTCTGGTGAGAACCCAGAGCTGACCAGAATTCTCCCTTTAAAGTTTGGAGTAGGTCCAAATACAGCAGTGCATGCTTTGCTCACTGCTAGGAATTTCTTCAATTTTGTAATTTCTACCTCCCCAGTCCATTCACCTTGATTTTTTTATATATTTTTCAAAATCGTTTACTTTTTAACTAACACTTTCCTGTGTGGGCTGACAAAATAAAATGGGTCCCCATGCTCATATTCAGAAGTAATTTAAGTAGGTTCTCATGGTAAGTGCCTGACAGGTAGCAAAACATGTTATTGTGCATTGATAGATAGATGGCTGGCTGGTTTTTAACACTGTAACAGTGAATTAGACTTGTGATTTAATGACTTATATTTTGAACTAATTTAAAAGGTTTTTGATCAGTGTGATTTGTCTTGAGGTGATCCTGTGTGGTTGATGGTACATTAAAATCCAAGCAACAGGAATGTTTTATGTAATTGTCCCCCCCCCCCCCCCCCCCCCCCCCCAAAAAAAAAAATGCACATACTTCATTCTAAAAGATAGTCAAACTTAGAAACTGAAGAGTTGGGACTGTTAACATGTGATGCAATCTGCACTGATGTTTTATTTCCTTCAGACAAGGCACTCTGCATGAGGAGAATGTCAGAATGGGCCAGTCAACCTGTGGTTATGCATGCACTGAAAATGGGAAAAGTGTAAGCATGGGACAATCAGCCTGTCAAGTGTTAATTTGATTTCCAGTTTTCCTTTTCTCCAGACAGGGCAAACTGGAAAATGGCAGAGCAGAACCAGTGACTGGTTGTTTATCAAGATTTTTTTTCTTTTTGATAGACAGTGCAGAGGCAGAGTGGGACGAGGGACCTGTGGTTTGACCACCAGTGTTGTTTTTCTTTGCCCGTCAGACAAGACAATCAAACTGTGGAAGGTGGCAGAGCGGGACAAGCGGCCAGAGGGCTACAACCTGAAGGATGAGGGTGGCCTGGTGCGCGACCCCTCCAACATCACCAAACTGCGTGTGCCAGTCTTTCAGCCCATGGAACTCATGGTCGAAGCCTCACCTAAACGTGTCTTCTCCAATGCCCACACCTACCACATCAACTCTATATCGGTCAACAGCGACCAGGAGACATACCTCTCTGCCGATGACCTGCGCATCAACCTGTGGAATTTGGAAATCACTGACCAGAGCTTCAGTATCCTTAGAACTCTGTTACTGGTGTGTGTGGTGTTGGGATGGAGCAAATAAGCAAGTTAATTCCAGTCTGTTGCTGGATAATATTTTCACTGATAATCTTGTTTGTGAGAGAGGACAGTAACTTTGGCTTTGAAGTTGTGCTGTCTTTCTCTGATTCCCAGGTCTTATTTGAGAGTTTTAATTTGATTGATGCAGGATGCTTTTGAATTATTCCTGTGGATTTGACCATGGTACATTGTTCCCATTCTGTGAAACCCCGACTCCTACCCAGCCTAGTAAGTAGCAGAGACTGTTGTTTTGTGCAGCTGTATTTGACTGCAGTGGGAACTGTTGGCCAGTACCAAAGGTACAAACAAAGTGGTTTGTAGCTCAGGGGAGATAATTTGTTCAGCGCAGACTTTTCCTACTCTATGTTAGAATAAAGGAAGGTGTTTTCTTTTGAGCCTTTGTCCTGGAATATGTTTTGAAACTAAAACTGGCAGGCATTGATTTTTGTTGTTGTGTAGATGGGATATTTTCTAAGGTCACAAAACAACAAAAAACAGCAAGTAAAAAGACTGAAATAGGTATGATACACTTCAGATATTGCCCAAGGCTGGAAATTGTGCCATATTGCTGTTGGATTTTACTAAAGATTTTGAAGAATACATTCTTATACCTCCTAGGGGAACCATGTGGCAGAACTGGCAGCAAGAGGTGCCTGTCTGCATGTCTTCAGCTACCTCGGTTTAGGTTCCAAATGAGAACTTGCTCAACTGTGGTTAAACTGAGGCAGCATGATGGGCAGTGGTGATACTCGTTTGACACCTTGACCTCTGTTAGACATTGTGGACATTAAACCAGCCAATATGGAGGAGTTGACGGAAGTCATCACGGCAGCCGAGTTCCACCCACAGCAGTGCAGCACCTTCGTGTACAGCAGCAGCAAGGGTACCATTCGACTCTGCGACATGCGGGACCAAGCCCTCTGCGACAAGCACGCCAAAAGTGAGTCACAGCACCAGCTCAAGTCGGTCACTGGGAGTAGGCAAGGATGCTGCTGATGGTATTGAAAGTGACTGTACAGTATTCATCAGGGGATCAACTGATTTAAAAACCCACAGAGGTCATCCTGTCAAGACATTTGTATACCATGGTTGTGACTATACTGTGGTATAAGATAACGACAGGGACAGTAACTCTCGGGCTCCGCACTGATGGGGATCGACTTATTCCCTTGCAGTTCCGATATCCTGAGCACATGGAATCTCAGTTCCCAGACATGTTTTTTGTTAGTGTTAGATATTGGTCATTGATGTTATTGCCCTAAAAGATAGGTATTTAGGGGTTGTACATTTGATTAACATTTGATTAAAATGCACACTTCACAGTGTTAATGGTGTTCCCAAAGACTTCCGTCTGAGAAAATACCTACAGAAAGTTGGAGTTAAAAAAAATGGAATGCAAAACAGCAGCAAACAACCAGTAAAAGGACTGATCTATGTTTTGAGCTGGGGCCTGTCCTTTTTCAGTTGAGAGTAGACTTGTTATGTTAACATTTTGTGTGAAACGGAAATCTTACCAGTATCACAGTTTGTTTACCCTCCATTTTCTTAGCCTTTTGGTGATCTCCCTGCCCATCTTTTCCCCCTCCCTTCCTCCCCCCCCTCCCCCCAACCTTGTCCCCAACCTCCACCTCTGTTTAAGAGATGAACATGGCAGATATATTTTTAGCAAATATTTTTGAGCTGTTATAAATGTACCTTAATTTGTCATTGAAGATCACCGTCTAATACAAAAAGAATTATGATTATTTGAATTAAGCAAATGGGTCACACTCTGTGTGACTGGCACAATCAGTAACATCTGCCAGCAGTTTCACATGGTAGCTGCCTGGTCAGCATGAGCTGTTATAATTAAGATAATAATTATATCAATTTCAGTGCTTTTAATCTTGCATCCAGTTAGAATGAGGTCATCCTGTCAAGACATTTGTATACCATGGTTATGACCATACTGTGGTATAAGATAACGACAGGGACAGTAATTCTTGGGCTCCGCACTGATGGGGATCAACTTCTTCCCTTTGCAGTTCCGATATCCTGAGGACATGGAATCTCAGTTTGCAGACTGACATATAGCACACATTTTTATTGTTAGTGTTAGATATTGGTCATTGATGTGATTGCCCCAGAAGATAGGTATTCAAGTGTTGTACATTTGGAAATGCACAATTTGCAATGTTAATAGTGTCCCCAAAGGACCCCCCCCCCCCCCCCCCTGTTCCCCAGAGAAAATATAAAGAGTTGAGCTAGAAAAGCAAAACAGAATAATAAACAACAGCAAGCCAACAAAAAAGAGAGATCTCTAATTTAAGCAGGGGCCTGTCCATTTTCAGATCAGAGTCAACTTGCTACAATTAAAATTTCTTGCGAAACTGAAATCTTAACCTGTATCAGTTTTTTCCCCCACCATTTTCTTAGCCTTAGTGACTGAACATTTTGTAGTTCCCCTGCCCACCTTTTCATCCACCCACCTTACCCCCAGCCCCCACCTCTTTTGGGCTTAACGTAGCAAATATATTTGTTAGCAAAATATTTTTGAGCTGTTACAATTTTGCCTTAATTTGTCATTGAAGATTACCCTCAGATACAAAAAGAATTATGATTATTTGAATTAAGTGAATGGGTGACACTGTGTGATGACTGGCACAATCAGTAGTATCTGCCAGCAGCATCACATCAGCTAGCTTCACACACAGTGTACACACACTCTACCCATGAGGCAAGTTTAGTGAGAGAGAATGCTGTAATTCTGATAATTATATCAAGTGTCAGTGCTTTCTGTCTCACATCATTAAGTTACAAAGAGGTCATCCTGTCAAGACATTTGTATACCATGGTTATGACCATACTGTGGTATAAGATAACGACAGGGACAGTAACTCCCGGGCTCCGCACTGATGGGGATCAACTTATTCCCTTTGCAGTTCCGATATCCTGAGAACACAGTATTCCACGACCTCCATCAAGCACATTTTTTTGTTTAGTGTTATTGATCGTATTGTTATATATTTCATTTCCAAAAGCCAGATGATTTCCCCTGAAAATGCTGAACTTTGTGCAGTGGCAGTGGTGTCCCCAGTGGCAGCAGACAAATAGGGGGGGAACTGAGTTTAAATTTGGATTGGGTGGTCCCTTCTTATTTGAGAGTAGACTTAAACTGCAGATTTTGATGTTTGACCGTTTAGGTGGAATCTGTATGATTTGTTAATTACATCAACTAGATCATGAATAAAACCATTTTCTCCCTTTCACCTTGTGCATGTGTTCAGTGGAGGTGATTGCTTGGTTTGACAAAAACCTTCCAGCTGTGATAATCAGGACATTGTTTCAAGGTCACATGTGTGTCCGAAAAGTAAACTACAAGTGGTGTTTTCTGTTCTTGCACAGTGTAGTTTAAACATTGCACGGTTGCTACATGAATTAACAAAATCATGCATATGATTAACCCATTTTTTTGTACCGCTCTTGAGTGCAAGTAAGTGTAGCACAGTTGCTCTTTATGCTGTAGATGATCAGTTGATGCTTCAGTGGTCACTGACCTTTATGGAAAAGTTTTCACTAGTTTCCTGACTGTTGCAGTGTTTGAAGAGCCAGAAGACCCAACCAACCGGAGCTTCTTTTCGGAGATCATCTCCAGCATCTCGGATGTGAAGTTCAGCCACAATGGGCGCTACATGATGACACGCGACTACCTGTCCGTCAAGGTGTGGGACCTAGCCATGGAGAGTCGGCCTGTGGAGACCTACCAGGTGCACGAATACCTGCGTTCCAAGCTATGCTCACTCTACGAGAATGACTGCATCTTTGACAAGTTTGAGTGCTCTTGGAGCGGAGATGACAGGTAGGCTGCCGTGTCCGTCTGTATGCTCATCTGTCTGCTGACAGCAACACATTAGAATTTAGTATGCATTGTACAAGGGATGTGGGCAGGTGCTGGTAACAGAGTTATGGGAGGTTTACTGGAGTCACCTTGTCTGTCTGTTCCTGTGTCCAGCTTTGTCTGGAGGCTGTCTTCTAAATCATATCCAGCGGGAGAATTTTCTTCTCCAGGGTCGACTTTCTGTGCTGACTCTTATTTCGTTATCTGTTCCACCCCTGTGTTACCGCAGTAGCACATAAAAGATCCCGGTCATTCTGCCAAAAGTGCAGGTGGCAGGTTACAGTTAAACACACATACACCTTACGTATGTGGCTTTGCATGATGTGATATGGAGCATGGTTGTATGGTGTACACAGAACTTGAGCTGAGACGGCTGCAGTTTCATGTGGCACCAGCTATGCCAGTGCTGTAAGTACACCACTTAAGTGGATATTCAAAAAACGCGCTATAAAAAGCTAGTCACTCATGTAGAACCGCATGTGAGCGCAGTGAGTCTGCTCAAGAGAGCGGAGAATAGGGCTATATAAGCGACCATCAATCAATCAATCCAAACAAGGTTAAAAAAACCCCACTTATTTATTAGGACAAAAACTTTTCTTCTGAACCACACAACCTTTTGATTTCCTAGCATAACTTTTTAACTTGCATCAGCATTTTGACCTCAGATATAGTTGGCTGAATGGAAATTTCAGATGTCACATAAGATGAAAATTATTTTTCCCTTCAGATTTGTAATTCAATTTTGCTGGCATTGAAGTACAATTGGCTGGCATGCCAGCATCTATGGGGAATAACTTGTACAAGGCAGCACTGTTTCTGCAGGTCACGAGTTGTTTCCCTTAGGGACGTAGTCCTAATTCTCCATTGCTCATTTCTCGCTTTCAGTCAGGCTTTATTTTCATGTTTGTTTTTATTATTTGAATGTTTTATGCGGGTGGGGAGCGGGCTTTTATTCCATGAAGAAGCTAAACAACCCTGTAATCCTGTCAAGACATTTGTATACCATGGTTATGACCATACTGTGGTATAAGATAACGACAGGGACAGTAATTCTCGGGCTCCGCACTGATGGGGATCAACTTATTCCCTTTGCAGTTCCGATATCCTGAGGACAGATTTTACTTGAGTAACTATGGCAGTGCTTTTGCAATGATATTTTATCCCCAGCAGTTTCTTTGGCCCTTTTGCTTTGTAGCTGGTTTGAATTCCAGTACAAGCCTCATTGTTAGGAAATAATTTCTGATTGATCAGATGGAACAAGTTATTAATTCAAAGCTACTAAAAATTACAATTAGTATTTTGCTTTGTCTGATATATGCAGTTCATACTTGTACTTTGGACCAACTCTGAATGAGATAGAAGATGGCCATTTGTCTTGCGTGTACTAAATGTTTAATTGGAAACATCCAAAACATATGTAAAACAATTCTGGGTAGCCAGTCATGTTTGGTGGTGAGAAGATATTCCCAGTGGCCTACAATCTGAAGTGGGCAGTATTATATGCTCTTTAAAAATGAGTATTTTTTATTTTATTTTATTTTTTAATGTGTGTGTGTGTGGACTGGTTATGTAGATTTTGACTTGAATAAAGGGTTTAATTGACATGATTAATAAGACATAAGAGGAGTTGAGAACTGTATATTTACTTCTGACAGAGTTTGATTGCCCAGAGGTGAACCTATGCAGTGGACAGGATCTAGTTTTGTGGCTTACTTGTTTGTGATTACCACTTATGGGACTAGTATTCTGTTGCTTTATTTTTATGGTGCAACTGTTTATGATTTTTGTTGTTGCTGTGTCTTTGCAGGCACATCATGACGGGCTCATACAACAACTTCTTCCGCATGTTTGATAGAGAATCCAAACGGGACTCTACTCTAGAAGCATGTCGAGAGATCACCAAACCGCGAACTGTGCTCAAACTTAGAAAAGTGTGTACCGGTGGGAAGCGCAAAAAGGACGAAATCAGTGTAGACTGCTTAGACTTCAACAAGAAGATCTTACACACTGGCTGGCACCCGCTGGAGAACATCATCGCAATAGCCGCTACAAACAATCTGTATATATTCTGTAGCAAAGACTGACCACGGTTGGCTCTTAGTCCTTTGTTGAACACTTGATGTATGCTGACATGTCGACCGCCTCTGTACCAGTTGAAAGCATCAGTCCCCTTGTAGAGAGATTGCAACAGACAGACAGAGAGAGAGAGAGATCGAGATCACGTGACTATGTGTTTGTGTGTGGGTGTGCGTGTGTGTGTGGAGAAAGAAAGGTGGGGAGGCAGGGTGGGGAGTAGATGGGAAAAAAGAGCTTGCTGTCTGGTTCACAGGGAAAGTGTGTTTTCTGTTGCACCCTTCATCCTGCTGTGGTGTGGAGATGCTTGCATCTCATTGCCATGTTGTCTGTGCCCTTCAACCCTTGTCTGGTGCTGGATAGGTTTTCTTCACACTGAGCTGTCTAAGGGACTGCTGGAGCATGGTGACGCTTGCTCTCCTCATTGAGAGGAGGGGGACTTAGCCCTGTAAGGAGCCTTGAAAAGCACTTGTTTCTGCATGTGCCAAGGTAGATGCAGTCTGGCATTGTTTTTACGCGAAAGGAGATTTGTTTTGGGTTGCAGAGTGTGACGGCGCAGTTCTTCATCACTGTTTGGTGCATTCCTCATGAGAGACTTTAGCTTTGGCATTCCGCAGTCAGTGTGGGTCTAGTCAGCCAGGAGTGCTGGCTACTATCTTGCTCGATGACCGCGTCCAAAGATGTTGAGATTTATTTCGTCATTCAATCCCAAATTTTACACAAGTGTCATGTCAGTATTGTTGAGATGAGTGTACATTATTATTATTACTACTACTACTACTACGATTGATATCATCAGCAGAACAAAGAAGCTGTTTTGTGATATTGGAAACGCAGGTAGCCAGCGCACGGAGTCAGAAATGGTGGACCAACAGATGTATGATTGTAGTTGATCTAAGTGCATGCATAGCTTCCCCCTCCATGCCTCTTGCCCGCCACCGTAAATTGTTCTTACGATGTAGTTTAGGGCTCTGCTATGTGAAGTGTTTCGTTCCCTTGGAAGCAAGAGGAACTGTTTACATCACCTCACCCTACCCCCGTCATCACTACCAGTAACGCCGCCCACCTTAATCATTGTGGTTCCGCACATTGTTGACTTGCCGTTGTTTCTGTGCTCCTCGTGTTGAATATTTTGTCAAAATAGCTCCATATCCTTTTTTTTTTTTTTAATGTTGCCTTTTTTTTAACATTTTTTTTTTTAAAACAAAGACACATTGTTGTCAGCCAATAAAGAAATGATGGAAAAATAAAAAAGGCAATAAAAAAAAGAAGAAAGAAATGTAACCGAAGGTTCTTGGTTATTTTGTGCATGGCAGAAGCCTGTGGCTTGATGTGTATATATTGATAGTGATGCATATATATATATATATATATCCTGTTAATAATTGTCAGTATGCAAGCACAGTGTGAGTTGAAGTTGATAATGGAAGTCATGCAGCTGTAAATGTTTACCGTTGTCATAGCAGACTTGAACCTTTCAATTTAAGAACAGGAAAATTGTGCAGAAATGGTCCAGTGAAGAGGATCATTCATTTTTATCATTTTTCTGGTGAGCCGGTTTGGCCTAATGGTAAGGTGTTAGGCTGGTAAGAGGAAGGACCTCAGTTCGATACCACTTCAGCTCTCTTTTCTCTTCAAAAAGGCTGTGGTTTGTGGACACTGTCTTGTGACTTTGTCCATCACTTCCTACTGAAACCTTAAAATGGCTCTCATAGCTGCCCAACTTAATGCAGAAGTCTTTCTGGTGGTGAAGGTGTAGCAATAGGTATATAATCTCCCTCTCCCCTACCTCCATAACCCCTTCTCCCTGTCCCTAATAAGCCGTATGTTTTCTGTGGATGCTTTTTTTTTCCTGTCCCAAATAAGCCTGTTTCTGTGGACGTTAAGCAACATGTTTACTTACCATTTTCTAAAAGCATGCTCTTAAAATGGGGCTGGTCTCAGGGCAGTCTTTAATTGGGCGGCTGTAGGATCTGTCGACTGGTGAGATGGAGGTAAAACCTTGACTTGTGATAGTACCTGGAGAGAAGGACAAAAATCACACCTTCCAGCTGCCATGTGTTCTCGTGAAACGGGACTAATGAAAAAAGAAATTTAAAAAAATGAAGAAAATAGGGGGACAAACTGATGATGATGATGAGTTGATGCTTAATGTCCTTAGATGTCATTTGACATATTAGGGACAAGTTGTGACCAATGCCGAAGCACGGTTCAGTAATTCTTTACGTCCACGGAAACCAGAAGGCTCGTTAGGACGGACAGCCCAGGACGTCCACCTCGACTCTCACACAGCTCCTGAACTATGAAACATAGTGGCCCATCTAACAAAACAAGAACTTGGTGGAAGGGAAGTAATCGCGTTTGTCGAAGGAGAGGAAAGTCATCGTGTCCGAACAATTCTGAGTTACCCCCCTTAGACTAAACGCGGTCGAAGTCGGCGTTTCAGCGATACTGGTGTCGAACTGTGAGTGATCGCGCTACGGTCTGTTATTCACAATGAAAAGTAAGTATTTGATCACTTTTATGGAAAGAGTAACATTACAGTTGCCTTACTGTTTCCAATAGTACCGTGCACCAGGCACGGATTTGTCCTGATCTGACCTTGTGCGGTTGACAGGATGTTGAAAACCAGTTTCTAACACTGATACACGCATTCTCGAAACTCTTCGGTTAAAGTTCCAAATACGTCAGCCCGACATCCTCATCAGAGTTCAGGAGCTGTGTGCAAGTCGAGGTGGCCGTCCGGGGCACCCCATCCTGATGAGCCTTATGGTTTCTGTGGACGTAAAGCAACACTCAACCATGCTTGGGCATCGGTCACAGCTTGTCCCTAATATATCAACCGACATCCGAGGACATTAAGCTCTATCTACATCATCATCATCATCAGCTTGACATCCGAGGACATTATTCATCATCGGTTTACAGGGTATGACAATAACTTTTTTTTCCACTTGCCCTCTAGGGCAAGTAGATGAATTTTCTACTTGCCCGAGTGGCAAAACTAGTTGCCCATGCCAGATTCTTAAAATTAACCATTTTGATTAAAATAGGCGATATGTTTGTCAAATGGATTTTGAAGGGTAGAAAGTGTGATAAAAGATCTAAGTAGATTGACACACACATCTTCCCCACAAAGTTACATAAATTTGTAACATTGTTAATTGCCAGTTCCATGCTTGAAAGAGATGAAATTCTGTAAAGTACTCAAGCTCATTTTTTTTCTTCTTTTTTCTCTCCAGTGCCACTGCCAGTGGTACCTGTTTCAGTACTAATGGTATCAGCAATGAATCATTGCAGTACAGAATCAGTGATAACTCTGCCTCGTTCTGTCATGTGTCATGACTTCTGTGAAAGCCAACAGGCAGTTACTGTTCATTTAATTCTAACGCTGTAACAGTTCTAATTTCAGAATTTTAATTGTTGTTAATATTAATGATCCAAACTGCCATGCATGCCCCAAGCCATGACCAATATAGCCCAGGCAGCTTGGATCAGTGGTATTTTTTTAACACAAGGAACTGTGCCAAACCTGCACCAGATACATTTCTTTATTTTCTGTGTTAATAAAGGATTCAGATTTATGCTAGTTTATTCCTGCCTTCATTATCTGTTATTTAAGAATGAGAAAGTTTTTTTTTTTTTTTTTTTTTTTTTTTTAAGGTCCAATGTTCCCCATATTTCCACAATAAAACAAGATCGCGAGTCGGGAGTAGTGTCCCTTTGCTGAACGGAAATTCCCGATCAGAACCTGATTATGGATTTGAACATTTTAGCGGCCACAGTTAGGTCTTTTAAAATGCTCATTGATTACACTTTGGATCTGACACCTCCCCCCTTGCCCCCTATCCCTCCCCCAAAAGAAAGAGAAGACGAAGAAATTGCATTAAAATTCCCGCTAGTACTGGCTAGTTGTGGCCCATGCAAACACCCCAAGAAAATTCTTTCGTCTGCACTTGGGAACAAACTTCCTCTCTTTTGATTGGGATCTGGTAGCTTTTCAAACTTATTTTTGTTTTCATTCCCCCCTCCCCCCTTTTAAAAAGCTCACACCAAAGCTGAGTTCGAGCCATGCTTCAACACAAGTAAAGAGAGCTAGCTTCTGATTGGCTTAAATGTACTGGCAAGCCAATCACATGCTACGACACTGAAGTCTGTCGGTTTGATGATGTAAAGGAAACTGATCTTGCGATTGTGGAACCGCAAAACAAAAACTGTCACAGTGACTCGAAATCTAGTGCTTGAATTGAAATATGATACTGTCAATAAAAAACTTAAAAAACTGATAACGACTTGCCCAGTCGGGCAGGCCACTGAGATCTTCACCTGCCCGACCGAGTAAGTTACCTGCCCCGGGCAGTCGGGCAGTCCTTATTGTCATACCCTGGTTTAATTTTCACATGTCAGACCCTGCACCTGAAATGGTCTTTTATAAAAATAAAAGTAATTTTCTATTACAAGAAAATGGCTAAAGGTTTCTGAGAAACCCTAATTTAAAGGGGTGGGGGGGGGGGGGGGGGCAAGTAAAGCAAAAGAAGAATTCTTCTTCCTTTACTCATTAGTAAGAAGCGATAAAAAACATTCTGTCAGAAGCAGAAGTGGAAATGCGAATAGACGATCTTCGGAAATCCAGGGGACTGCACTCGGTAAGAGCCTTCGAGCATGGACCTGCCTGCGGGTGTAGCGCAGAGTAGGCACGCTTTTGTTGGGGGTACAGTGAGCACGTGGGGAAGATGACGGATACCCGTAAACAAAAGGCATCAGAAATGCCGATCAAACACTCTCTGCTCGCGGGGAACGTGCAGATCCGATAGTAGGTTCCCCCTGCTGGTAGTCTAGTATAAATTATAATAGGTCCATGCCTGAAGATCTCAAAGTGTCGCACATCGGCTCTTCTCCGCTGCCACCTCCATCCAGGCGACTTCACTCTCCCGGAGTAAGAAAACACTGTCAAATTATCTTCTCCTGTTATTTCCGGAAATCGGCTATTGGATCTAGGAAACAAGATCGCGAACAGTGAGAGATGAAGAGTCTGAAAAGGGGTCTTTTTAGCTGCGTTTTATAAGAATTACAAGTAAATTGTGCTTCAAGTAGTTGCAGTGAAGTGTTAATCAACGTGATAATAGGACACACGTACACGAGTAGTGTGTGGTTAACTGATAGCTAATGCTTCAAATGATGCGCGCTTTGTGCATATAATTGTTTGTGCATGTACGCGCGACCGTGCGCAATGTTTGTGAGTGTGTGTATAATTATACGTGTTTGTGTGAGAGAGAAATGACCCCGTTGTCATTACTGTGGCTGCCTACACATTTAATCTTTAGAGCATGTCGTGGGTTAGTTGTTGGATTTTAACGTCCCGTCAAACGCACAAGGTCACTTCAGGATGAATCGCACATTCAAAATTATTTGACACCAGTTCAAAACAAACTCAGTTTGTCTAGTTCACTGTTACAACGTCAAAAACCAATAATCTATCAGTGAGTGCTCAATAACACCTTGTGGTACGTAAAAACAACAACAACAACAATAGCAGAAAAACAGTTTCCATTCCACTCCTTGGCACCTGATTATACTCACCACGAGAACTCGCTTAAACCACTTGTGACTGTGAGCAGAATGACCTATTTTATTCCGCGGGCCCACACGGAAAACTGCGTTACTTGTGACAAGTAGGGAGAGGATTAATTTGGAGAAGAAGAAAAGGTGAATGGATCGGGAAAGTCAAAATTAGTACAACAAAGAAATTCCTGGCAATACACGAAGCATGCACCACGCATGCTTTAGGCTTTAAAGGAGGAACGTTAATTTGTCAGCCCCTCCCCCCCCCCCCCCCCACCCCCGGACTCTCAAGAAGAAGCTAGCCCAGAAGAGATCAAGAGC
This sequence comes from Alviniconcha strummeri, assembly GCA_963584105.1. NCBI lineage: Eukaryota > Metazoa > Mollusca > Gastropoda > Provannidae > Alviniconcha > Alviniconcha strummeri. The sequence goes on along the minus strand of CAUZXP010000283.1, from coordinate 59,660 downwards.
AGGGAGGTGGTGCTGGGCTAGAGAGAGAGAGCTGGACTTCTTTTGCTTCAGTTATTTCCCAACGGCGGAGCTACGGACATTGTTTTTGTGACTCTGTTCTGCATAGCAGTTGGGACAGCAACTGCGTGGTGCGGTGGTCGCTGCGCAATGCCGGGCGGACACTGCCGTAACATTTTGTTGTTCTGGCGGCGGTCCATGGCAACCTTGGTCTTCCGGGTTGGCGCCTGTTTCGAGGTTCCACTCTTCTGTCCCCCTTTTCCCACTCGTCCCCGTCACTAACAGGCCTTCTCGCCTCCGTGGACGTTAAGCAGCAAAACTCACATTTGACCAACACAGTTCTTACGTCGTGGGTCAGATGTGACCCATACTTTTTAAAGAGGCCGAAATACAATTATTCTATGCGGAAAGCATGAAAACCAATTAATACAATCCAATGCAACTTTATTGTGAAGTGCCGATGCTGAGTTATTACACCAGGAATGCTTCGTCGTGGTGTCATGTTCACTCACTCGAACATTCACGCGAACCACAAAAAACGTTATGTTACTACAACAACGAGAGCACAAGAGAGGGTAAAAAGTAATTGACAAAATATATAGATACATAAAATGACCCATAACTCTGGGACTATGTAGTCCAAACCGACGCCATGGGTCACAATGGACTTTAGACAGATGAAATTACAGACATCTAAAAAAAATCAAAAAAAGAAAAGAAAAAAGAAAAAAAAAAAAAGGAAAAAAAAAAGAAAGAAAAAAAAAGTAATCTGAACTACGCATTAAATCAAAACAAAATCTAAGACAGAGTTCACTGCAAACGAGGTAAACAAAAACAAAAAAACAAAACAAAAAATGCACCCCCTTAAAAATAAATCCCAGAAGAGTTTGAATAATTATATCCTAAACTGGAATTTATCCGGCATTGAAGATATCCCAAATCTGAATTTATCCGGCCTTAAATAAATCCCAAATTTAAATTTATCCGGCCTTGAATTATAGCCTATATTCTAAATTTGAAGTTATCCGGCCTTGGAATATATCCGAAGTTCATTGTATTGTCCTTGCTCCAACTCCCACCTCCAGCCGCCTCCCTCAGCTCCACGCCCCTCTTGTTGTTGTTGCTGTTGCTGTTGTTGTTGTTGTTGTTGTTGTTGTTGTTGTTGTTGTTGTTGTTGTTGTTGTTGTTCTTCTTCTTCTTCTTCTTCTTCTTCTTCTTCTTCCTCTTCTTCTTCTCCTCCTCCTCCTCCTCCTCCTCCTCCTCCTCCTCCTTCTTCTTCTTCTTCTTCTTCTTCTTCCTCTTCTTCTTCTCCTCCTCCTCCTCCTCCTCCTCCTCCTCCTCTTCTTCTTCTTCTTCTTCTTCTTCTTCTTCTTCTTCTTCTTCTTCTTCAGTGTTGCTTTATGTCCACACTAGACCACGAGGACTATTAGGCGCGGGGACCCCAGGACGGCCACCTCCACTGACTTTGACACAGCTCCTAAACTCTGTGTACTGCATAAAATTCAAATTCAGTGTTGCTTTACGTCCACAGAGACCACAGGGACGAGGAGCTGGAGCTCAGCACGGCCACCTCGACTTTCACACACTCCTGAGCTCTGAGTACTGAATAAAGTTCAAATTCAGTGTTGCTTTACGTCCACAGAGACCGTAAGGACTCTTAGGGACGAGGAGCTGGAGTTCAGCACGGCCACCTCGACTCCTCTCCCTCCTTCGCTTTCCTCCTCGTACCCTCCTTCTCTGGAGAAAACTCGGCTGCGTACCAAGCAAGCACTCCCTTCCATTTTCACGCCAAAGGCCTTCCGTTCTTTTTCAGTCGCCGGGCTGTGGCAGGCTAAACGCGACAATCGACAGTCATTGTGAGATCAAAGCACAGTGATATTCTGACATTTTGCATGGCGTAAGAAAATGAAAACCGACAATTGTGGAACGTTCAAAATGCATTGTCTTGCATGGGGGCCAGACCGGCTGGCTGGGCGTTACTCTAACGTTTGTACACCCGCTAAGAAATAGCCTGCGCAGTTTTGCGGACAGTTTCACGACCGACAAGGACATGAGGTATGTATTAAAGGCACGTAACCTTCTCACGTGTTTTATTCAACGGCAGGAAGGGATCGCCGAAGTCGGAATAAAATCGTGAATATAATCTTGCAGTATGATGCCACGTTGCTGGTTGATTTCATCTCGGATTTATCCAAAGAACCTTTTGCCGAAAGTTGCGCCTCTTCGACTCGCTACTCAGAAAAACTCGGTTTCTAAATTCGATGTGAATCATTTGTGTTTAAATACTAATGATCAGTACTTATCTGCGCCTCTCCTCATAGTTTATGAGGACAAGGCTCACCAAAAGAAACACACACACACACACACACACACACACACACACACACACACACACACACACACACACACACACACACACCGCTGCCCACGCGTGCGCACACGCACAAAGTGGAGCACGCGCGCGCGCGCAGGCACGCACGCACGCGCGCTCGCACACAGCACGCGCGCGTAGGGCGCAGACATCAGTAATTCATAGTCAAGTCGAAGAAAACTGTCTGTAAGTAGAAACGCTATCGATGCAGAACGTTTCATACTCAGTCATCAACTAACCGATTTCCCCATGACTCTCCACGTGATGTTCCTCTCAGAAAACGAATCGTCTGTGCGGGCCATTAGCCGCCACTAGTCACCACCAGTTATAGCACGGTGGTTCCTTGCGAAAGTGTAAGTCTTACAGCTCTAAGCTTACCAGTTCCGCAGCCATGCGGCAAACAAATAAGTCTTGAAGTTTCTCCATTGACTTCCAGCCAATGTCGTCCTCGGCCGGGGCGCCTTTTCCGCCACACGGGCCCGGAGTGGATGCGGGGCATCTGGAATTAAACGCGCGACCGTTTTGATGACAATCAGGTGCCCTCTGCTGGGATTGTCGTTTCAGAGGAACCGCGAGTGCCGCTGGAGCACACTATTTCCGTCTGAGATTAACTTAGCATGTGCCAGTCCCGGCTTCTGAAGCTTAAAACAATTACTGCCCATTCGCCACCGCTGAAGCCGGGACACGGCTGAAGGTCGCGAAGGGGCGCAGGTATTTTTTCACGTGCTGGTCGACATTTGGCAAGCCGGCTGGAAGGTCTGTAAGACCGCGGGCTTTCATCCTTGCCAGACCCTGGCAGCGATTGTAGCGAATTGTTACAAGGCTGGTTGAAAAGATGAAAGATAAACATAACGCCAGCGACAAACCTTTCAAACAAATGTTTGCACGCTTTTAAGTATACGATATCATACAGATGTGCAGGCGTGAGGCCGGTGGGGCATTGCAGCCTAAATGCATCCTGTCGATAGCTAAGAGCTCCCGAATGAAGTCGTCTGTTTTATTTGGCTGCCGTGAGCCGCTCGGCTGCTGGTGGAGCAGAAAGCTTTTTTTCTGAATGACGATCAGTCGCGGCTCCGGCACCACTGAGAGCTTTGCCCGAGGTTTGATCTTTTCTCTCTCTACCGCCGCAGTCTCGTTGCCCTGGTGTTTACTTAAGCGATGGATATTTCTCTGTACCATGGGGGCAAGGCGGAGAGAGAGAGAGAGAGAGAGAGAGAGAGAGAGAGAGAGAGAGAGAGAGAGAGAGAGAGAGAGAGAGAGAGAGAGAGAGAGAGAGAGAGAGAGACAGACAGACAGACAGACAGACAGACAGACAGACAGACAGACAGAGACAGACAGACAGACAGACAGACAGACAGACAGAGACAGACAGACAGACAGACAGACAGAGACAGAAAGACAGGGATAGAGACAGAGAGACAGAGACAGAGACAGACAGAGAACTCGAACTCGACTGAAACTCGAAAACTTGAATATTCCATTTGGACCTATATAACAAATAAACATGACAATACCACAAACAAATATTAGAGAGAGAGAGAGAGAGAGAGAGAGAGAGAGAGAGAGAGAGAGAGAGAGAGAGAGAGAGAGAGAGAGAGAGAGAGAGAGAAGGGGGGTGTTAGGGGGGCGGTGTTGACATGATAAATGAGACCAATATTATTGATACTGCTTTATAATTCGGAGGAGGGGATGGGGGCACAAAACAAACACGGTATTAAGCGTAATATTAAAACAGTTCGTGGCAAACTGTACAGGTCCTTGAGTTCCAGACAGATGTGAAACGGGTGGGGAGGGGGCCATGGGGCGGGGAGAGGGATGTTGGTCAGGGGTGGGGCGGGGAGATGGGGGCGTGGAGAAGGGGTGTTGATGGGGGCGTGGAGAAGGGGTGTTGGTGGGGGCCGTGGGGCGGAGAGAGGGTGGTGTTGGTGGGGGGCCGGGAGAGGGGGTGTTGGTGGGGGCCGTGGGGCGGGGAGAGGGATGTTGGTGGGGGCCGTGGGGCGGGGAGAGGGATGTTGGTGGGGGCCTTGGGGCGGGGAGAGGGGGTGTTGGTGGAGGCTGTGGGGCTGGGAGAGGGGGTGTTGGTGGAGGCCGTGGGGCTGGGAGAGGGGGTGTTGGTGGAGGCCGTGGGGCGGGGAGAGGGATGTTGGTGGGGGCCGTGGGGCGGGGAGAGGGCGTTGGTGGAGGCCTTGGGGCGGGGAGAGGGGGTGTTGGTGGAGGCCGTGGGGCTGGGAGAGGGGGTGTTGGTGGAGGCCGTGGGGCTGGGAGAGGGGGTGCTGGTGGAGGCCGTGGGGCGGGGAGAGGGATGTTGGTGGGGGCCGTGGGGCGGGGAGAGGGCGTTGGTGGAGGCCTTGGGGCGGGGAGAGGGGGTGTTGGTGGAGGCCGTGGGGCTGGGAGAGGGGGTGTTGGTGGAGGCCGTGGGGCTGGGAGAGGGGGTGTTGGTGGAGGCCGTGGGGCTGGGAGAGGGGGTGTTGGTGGAGGCCGTGGGGCGGGGAGAGTGAATGTTGGTGGGTGGCGGGGGGTGGCAGAAACAGCCTGAACTGTTGTTGTATTTTCTCTTGTAGGCTATGCCTACTTGATTACGTTTGGTTTTGGAAGTGTCATCCCGTGTGTTTGAATTGAGACGCGCGCCATTCCATGCAGCAACTGATCTTAGCTTTGATGTCCCTCGTCATCTGTGTATCAGAAACCAGGAGGTTGAAAAGCATGACGTGAAACTGAAAGAGGAGAGTCGAGACAAGGAAAAGCTGACGAGGTTTCGTCAGTAGTCAAGGAGACGACAAATGTCTGTTTCTTTTTTTTTTTTTTTTTTTTTTTTGGATGAAGCAAAAACCCAGAGGGGTTGGTGATGGGGGGTGGTGAGTTGGGGGGTGGGTCCGTCTTCCATTATCTTCGCCATCTCCCTGACCCTTATGTTTGGGGTGGTGGTGGGGGGATAGAAGGAGAAGGTATGGTATACCGAAATGCAAATGGTGACGAGAGCATAACAGGCTGTTGTCCAACGCACTCTGAGTGCTGCTTCTTGGCGGCTTTGGAGGAGCTCACCAGACCTGTCAGCTGTTCGTCCCTGAAACCGTAACTCCCAGCGTAATGGCGGCACTCGCCAGACCCTGAACTTCGTTCATCCGTTTGTTACCTGTAGAACTGTTTCTAAATCGCAAAACTATAACTCCAGGTTAATTGTATTGGTAGCTTAAGTTTTGACCACACTGAATTCTGTCCATTCATTCAACTACAACTCTGTATGCCGTCTTTGTCTGCCCATCGCCCTGAATTGACCCTATGCGCCAAACTCCAAGCACTGGTTTAGGACATCCTTCCTTCATCCACTGCCGTATTTAGTTACGCCATAGGGTTCAGAAAAGTGTCAGCTAACGGGCAGTTTTTTTTGTTGGTGCTCAAACAGAAGTAAGTTTGTTACAAACAACTCAAATTATATCAGACATTAGTTTTATAACTGACCATGTTGCTTAACTGACCATGTTGCTGTTAATTACGCCAGCTAAAATAAAACTAAAATCGTTTGAATCGAGACGGAACTCGGGGTGGATGCGCCTCATGTTTACGTGCGTGCTTTGGGCGCTAGGTTGCTTCTACAGTCATATTAGTACCCGAACCTTTCGGAGGGCGCTGACTGCGTCGGTGGACGTTAAACTCCAAGAACCAACTGATATGCCCATCCGTTACCACGTGCTTGGTGTTCTTCAGTCCCTGGCTGTGTGGGGCGGTTTGGCCCAGCAGCCGGTAAGGCGGTTAGGCTGGTCAACAGACGGAGGTTGGTTCCAGTCCGCTTTGACTCTCTTTTCTCTTCACAGGTTGTGGTGTGTGAACATTATTGCCTGGCAACTTTGCTCCTCACAATTAATTAAGCATGACTGGCTCGCACCACTGCCAATCTTAATGCAGAATCGTTTGGGTGGTGACATTGTAGCGTTAAGTATTACCCCCGCCCCCCCTTATGCACAGTAAATTCAACCACAATAATACATTAAAAACCACAGCAACAACAACGACAACAGCAACGACGATGACGACGACGATGACAACAACAACAAAAACAACAACAGCCGAGAACGTAGAAGAGGACACGAACAGATGATACTGAACAAGAAAGAAGAAAAACAAAAAGAGAAAAGTACTCACTAACCGAAGAATTAAAAAAAAAAAAAAAAAAAAAACGAGAGAGAGAGAGAGAGAGAGAGAGAGAGAGAGAGACGAGAGAGAGAGAGAGAGAGAGAGAGAGAGAGAGAGAGAGAGAGAGAGAGAGAGAGAGAGAGAGAGAGAAGAAAAAGAAAGAAAAGACAAAGTACGCACAAATTAATGAAGATTATGAAGAAGAAGCTAGCACTTGAACAAAAACTGTGAAGGAGACCTATTCTAAACCCGGATCCTCCCACTAATGGGAACCAGTGTGAACAGGCCTATCAGACATATCAATGATGACTGGAAGGAGTCGTGCTCTCCCCTTTCTTACGTGCATCTGCACCGTGGCGGAATCTGGTCTTTCATGTAGACTCTGCTGGCGGAGTCATGTTTCCATCTCGCTTTGTACGCTTATTGTCTCACGAATTCTGGACCTGACACTCCGCCTTGCCGACTATTTGCCTGTCTGTGCCGTGAGAGACGGGTCCGTCTTCCATTATCTTCGCTTTTATTTCCATGTCATGTTTTTACAAGATGTTCATGCGATAATTGAGCGTTAAGAAGTGCCGCTTTTTCATGGTAATTTACTCTATCTCCTCTGGTGTTCTGCGTCAAATTCTGAAGGCTTTTTGTTCTGCGTGTGTTCCCGGCTGTAATGTATGTAAAGTTGAACGTGGTTGAGGACTTATCCGGTGTGTGTGTGTGTGTGTGTGTGTGTGTGTTACTACGTTTACTGCTACTGTTATTACTACTTCAGTTTAGTAACAAATATTAAATCAGCCAATCACTGGCTTACTCAACTGAACTTGTGGCAACAACTTGTAAGTAAAAATATTAAATCAGCCAATCACTGGCTTACTCAACTGAACTTGTGGCAACAACTTGTAAGTAAAAATATTAAATCAGCCAATCACTGGCTTACTCAACTGAACTTGTGGCAACAACTTGTAAGTAAAAATATTAAATCAGCCAATCACTGGCTTACTCAACTGAACTTGTGGCAACAACTTGTAAGTAAAAAGATTAAATCAGCCAATCACTGGCTTACTCAACTGAACTTGTGGCAACAACTTGTAAGTAAAAATATTAAATCAGCCAATCACTGGCTTACTCAACTGAACTTGTGGCAACAACTTGTAAGTAAAAATATTAAATCAGCCAATCACTGGCTTACTCAACTGAACTTGTGGCAACAACTTGTAAGTAAAAACGGTGAAGTTTGTAAAAATAAATATTTGCTTCTGAATTTGACTTTTCATTACGGGCCTGTTGCGATTTTGTCCATAACTATTACGTGTACAGTTTAACTGAGTTTAGAACTAATGACAAGAGAACCTAACTTTGGCTTGACTACTTTTCTTTTTAAAGATGGTATAATGCTGAGTCAATCATCACAGCACTTTGCTCTCGCCCATCTCTCACATCTTATCTGGCTCACGTAGAACACAGCTTAGACAGACATCTAAGCGAACATCTCTACACTTCCCACAGTTCCCCAAGCGAAATGCATACCCAATTTTGTTACTTCCGGTTTCATAATGATTCTCGCCTATCTGAAATTGAACCGACGACAGGGAAGAAAGGCGGAAGTCTTTTGAAAACAATTGTTTGCGATGCGCTACTTTGGGAATTGTCAGTCAACGCTGAGGAGTTTGACGTCTAAAAGATGATGGGAAAACTAAGGGAAGCGGCATACATTGATCACAAATAGAAACAAAAACTCTTTTTTGAACAGAAAAAAAAGTAAAAAATAAAAAAAAAGTACCAAATTCCAGTCTGGCAGGAACATTGCCCAAGTGCGCACTGAAAAAACAGTAGCACTTCCTGTCACAGTTAATAGGTTGTTGTGTGGGTGAGTTAAGTACGGCGTTGGTGATGACTATGGAAAAGCTACTTTTAGGGGTCGGGAGTGGGGTGGAACTGACTGTCGAGAAATTCACAAGTCTCCTGACCCGTAACATTGAATAAAGAAGAATTCCTTGAACAATGTGTTGAACTAGTCCCGTTTTCATATTAGCAACACACGGCACGTGCAACAGTTGTGAATAATAACAATAATAACATATTTTATATAGCGCATCATCAACAATTATATGAGCTTTTAGCAGATCAACAAACGCTATAAAACACACATCAACATGACACTTAAATTAGCCTAAAACAACAATTTAAAGAGATAAATTCTCTCTATTTATACATATTTCAATGCACACATATTCAAGATTCGTTTTTAAAACATAGCACTTAGAATATATAATACGAATTTAGACATCAGAACACTGCAAGATCTGATTGGCCTACGTTAGCCGCCGGCCAGTGTGGGAGTGCACTTGCAGTTGTTCTGTGTTCTTTAACCCCTTCACATCTCCAGCCTGTAAAATTTCCGGGCTAAAAGATGCAGGGGGAGGCGCCTGCAAACAGTATATTTTTTGGTTCTATAGCATTCACATACTATGCGTTGTGATGAAATTCCTTTCACATGTCAGTGCGAAAAAGGAGACAAAAAGGCGCAAAGGGTTCAAATGGTGCACCTTTATTGGTCCTTTTCAAGTGACATCACGGCAGTGAAGGGGTTAACGTTGAGTCTTTGTATGTGATCTGTGCTGCAAAGCCGGATGAGAAAGGACAGATTGTAAAAGAATGTACTACTACTACTACTACTACTACTACTACTACTACTACTACTACTACTACTACTACTACTACAAATCATAATGGAAATTTGTAAAGCGCCTACGCCGCGGCTTAAAATTCTGAACAAGCATAACACACGTAATGTACATCGAGATTGAAAATGTCAGCAATTTAACAAAAAGTAACACATAATGTAGACATGAACAAGCCGAGTTCCAGCATAACTATATGCAAGATGCACACACACACACACACACACACACACACACACACACACACACACAACTTAAGACTCACGCTTAAAGATTAAAACTCAATTCCCGTGGAAAACAACTTCTGAAACAGAATAACAGAATCTCTCTCTCTCTCTCTCTCTCTCTCTCTCTCTCTCTCTCTCTCTGCAAAAAAAGTTGAGTCCGTCAGTCAATCAGCCAGTATCTCTCTCTCTCTGGTGGTCTCCCACCAGGAGGTCATACAGCGGAATGTCCCGCGATGGGATCAGTGGCGGGCTGTGAAACAGCAGCGCCGACTGTGAGCTGGGGCCGATCGAGACAGCCACCTGCAGCTAGCTGCATCGTTACCAAAAGCCCACGGACCATGTCAGTCCCTCTCGTCACTGACAGATCCCAGGCGGGCTGGAACCGAGGCAGCCACGCACGTGCAGCTGAATGACTAAAGGGGCCTTACTGAAGATCCATGGACCGTGTGATCGCCCCAGTCAGGTGGCCCTCAGTCAGCGGTCCTCGGGTGATCTCAGTTTGCTTTCCTACATTATGGACTCTTTTCCTCGGGCCATTTCACACACGCGGCGACCACCCTGACGGAATGGCCAGAAATGAGGGATATGACTTCAAGAGAATCAGTGGAAGAGGGAAAATTTTAAAGGGGACTCCAAACAAACAAAAGTTGGTGCCGGTACCACGCAAATGACTAAAACTGACGCTGGCCTGAAAATTTTAATTTGTTCGTTTCTAGGCGTCATGTGGTTGTTGTTTCAGTATTTGTGCAACACAAGTAGTTCAGGCTATTACCATTTTGTTTGTTTGATTTTGAGCTCCACTGGGCGCAGTCATTTTCAGCGGTTCGCTTGAGTAGCCTTCCTTCCAACATGCTGTACAAGATCCTATATGGTCAAACCCTCGTTGGTAGCACCAAATTGGTTCCAGCAGTCCAACCAGAGAAACTCCATCCCATTCAGTGGCTTAAATCCGCCAATGCCAGCTCACCAGGTACAGTGTTGTTGCCTGAATTCCAGCCATCACAAAGCACTGGAACAACTTACTAGAAGGCAATGGACAGTAGCTGCTTAAGGCATAGACAGTGGCTGTCTATGTAGTTCCATGGTCTCAGGACTGCTTCAGACATGGATAGTCCTCTCCACGTAGGTTCTTGGCTTCAGGATTGCTTCAGGCATGGACAGTGGCTGTCCATGTAGGTCTATGGCTTCAGGATTGCTTCAGGCATGGACAGTGGCTGTCTATGTAGGTCCATGGCATCAGGATTGCTTCAGGCATGGACGGTGGCTGTCCATTTAGGTCCATGGCTTCATACTGCTCTCGCTTGACACAGTTCCCGGCCCCTCGGAGCAGCGCTGCAAGAACAACTGTGGCGCAACATGGAGGACCTTCCGAAGACCACAACTTTCATCCAGCCCCCCGGACTGACCCTTTCAGGCAGAATCACGCTCGAACGCAGACAATGAGAAAGAAGATTCTTATAGAATAAATCTTGTAAAATATTATGTGTAAAATCTTAAATGCAATAACCAGCTTCCAAAATTCCTCCATTCTAAAAGTGTGCAAGCTACACAATACACGCTATTAATTTGATGTAGTATGCTTCATTCGCGCCAGCGTAGAAGCAAAAATATCATTATTACTCCATATTTTGTAATTAGATTCACTGGCAAAGGAAGCACAGAGCGGTTCACATCAAGACTGGAAAAGGTGCTTCCTCTTATTTATTATTGTTATTATTG
>CAUZXP010000283.1:39786-44786 GCA_963584105.1 Alviniconcha strummeri | reverse complement strand
GAAGCACAGAGCGGTTCACATCAAGACTGGAAAAGGTGCTTCCTCTTATTTATTATTGTTATTATTGTGTCTGTTTGTTGCGAATATTGCTTTTTTACTTTTCTCACATTTTACCAGCTGTGCAATTTAACACATTTAGCGTTTGTGCGTATGTTGCCTGTTTGCGTGCTTATTGACCAGGAGAAACTGTTTAACAGAGAACACTACTTTTTAAGGGCTTTTTTGTTTTGTTTTTTGTTTTGTTTTGAGTGAGTGTTACACTTATTCATAACTATTGTGCTTCGTCAGTGTGACCAGATATTCCCCAAACCCTTTATCTCTCACGGATCGAGACCAGTCAGTTAGAATAACGATTTACATAATTCTGCAAGCTCCGTGTCTTCTTCTTTTTTCTTTGTTTGCTTGTTCGTGTGTACTCCCCTCTCTCCTTCTTTCTTCTTTTCCTTTCTTTCATTTCTTTTGGGTCTGTCTGCTTTTGGGTTTTTCGTAACATCATCCGAACTTCGTTAGCGCATTTCGTAAACACATGTTATAAATGACTTCCAAAACATGCGCTGGCATAGAAATTCTCTTTCTGGCAGTATGTGGGATGTTGTGTGGATGGCAAAAAGAAACAAGGACTTAAAAACAAAAAAAGGGTATTTTTCTCCTCTCGGGAATTATTCCCGTTCTCATCATTTCATCATTGTGTGCGGTAGGGATGCACAAAATATTGACGCTCACTTCTTTTGTCTACGCGGTAATCTCCCTTTAATTGACTCTTCATCCATTGAGAGACGAACCCCGTCTTCTCGTTATCTCCCGCGTCTTTTCATCAACTTTCTTTTATTTTCCTTCGAGTTCTGCCGAAACACTTTACGGCTTCGTCATCAGATGTGGAAACTGCCTGTGCCGCTGGAGGGGGCCCGAGAGAGAGGAATCAGGCGATGAGAGATGCAGGTCTTAAGACAGATGTCTTTGTGTACCTGCGCTAGAAAAAATACACACATGAAGAGCCAGTTGTCTCCGAAATCTGCAGCAATTTCCCGCAGCGCGAAAACAAAATGCGTGAACGATCAACGAGTAAGTAGACTAGGTCACGTGGCGTCTTAGGAAGGAGAAGGGGCGAAAAGGAAGGATTTTTGCCAACTCCCTTCTTCCCCCGCTTCCTCCCTTTCGTTGAAAGGTTAATGTTTTGCGTCTTTTTTATTTTTTTTAGAAAAGAATCCCCCCCCCCCCCCCCCCGACTCCCTCCACCCTCCCCTTTGTTTTCATCCTCCTCCCTGTCGTAGAAAGGCTACTCTCTCTCTCTATCTCTCTTATGTGTAGCCTTTTGGCTAGTAGATTAAGCAGGCACAGATTGTAAGAATAGGCAACTGCCTAAAATCTTAATCCTTGTGTAATAAAGTTCCGAGTTCTGAGTTCTCTCTCTCTCTCCCCCCTCCCCCCCCTCTCTCTCCCCTCTCTCTCTCTCTCTCTCTCTCTCTCTCACTCTCTCTCTCGTTTAGAAGAGGATCGCCTCACCTCCGCCCCCTCTTCCTCCTCCTCCCTATTGTTGAAAGGTTAATATCTTGCATCTTTCTATTGTTATTATTCGCTTCCAACGCCCTGGTATAACCGTCCTGGTTGACTGGGTGTTAAAAAACCAGGTTACTGGTTTGTTTTTCTTCTCTCTACAACAAAAACAGACAACAAACAAAAACAAACAAGCAAACAAACAACCAAACCCAAAACAGAAAGAAGAAAAACACACACACACACACACACACCACACAAAAACAACAACCCCACACACACAAAAAAGCAAGAAAAAAAAAGCAGCTAAGGTTCAGGACTTGCTTACCTCAGTCCCTGAATTAGATGCTGCCATTATTTAGTTTTTATGTCTTTTAGTGTTGTTCTCTTTTTTTGCTTCCTCTGTTTAAAAAAAAAAAAAAAAAACCAACACAGTCCATGTTAACAATGATTAACATCTTACGCCTTCTTTGCATTTTACCGTAAGACCATAAGTCACAGATTTTTATAACTTCACTTGAGTAATTATACGCCCCCCCCCCACCTCCCTCCTCGCCCCCTCAACCGCTCCCGCCCCATGGCATTACTGCATGACTCATTAACATTGTTTAGAACTGCTCAGTCTGTTGAGTTTTTCTGGTTGGCAATACTGCATGACTCATTCGCCTTGTTTAGCAGTGAGTTTTTCTGGTCAATCGGTTTACTGCTTGAATGAGTCTAGACTGGTGTGGGCCTATAAAATCCAAGGGCTTCAAATAGCTGCTTACATTTGCCTGTTGAGTTAGTTGTGACAACAGTTATAACAAACGTTTTTTGATTTTGGGTCTCAGCCATGAGCAATTTGAACTGACGGAAGCACATCATCATGCTCGCGACACTTCTTTCAGCGAACACTGAGACTGACACAATCACGGGGCAGTCCAAGAGTCAAGTTGAGGACGCCTCTGCTGGTGTGAAATTTTTTACAAGTTTGCTGACCCATGGCATTAAATAAGTACCTAGCCTTGAACAATGAATTGAATGAGTCTTCCGATTTTATGAGCCCCTTTTTTTTTATCCAGAACCCCCTAAAAAAAAAAAAAACAACAACAACGAAAACAAAAAGCAAAACAAATAAACAAACAAACAAAACAAAACACACACAAAAACAACACAAAAAACAACAACAAAACAATAACAAAAACCAACCAAAACAAACAAACAAAAAACAAAAACAAAACAAAACAAAAGCAACAAAACAGTCCAGCGAGAAAGCGTGAAACAACTCATTGCAACCCCGCTAAACTCAATCAGCCAATGCCTAACATGCCAGCGCCCATGCATCGACACACGGCACGTGAAAAACGTTGTGAACAGCCTGAATCCTGCTGTCAAAAGACTACCTGATTACGAGTGGCAGGCTACGCTTATTTATCTGTCTCTGTCTGTCTGTGTCTCTCTGTCTGTGTCTCTCTGTCTGTGTCTGTCTGTCTCTGTCTCTCTCTGTCTGTCTCTGTCTCTGTCTGTTTCTGTCCCTGTCTGTCTCTGTCTGTCTCTGTCTCTCTCTGTCTCTGTCTCTCTGTCTCTCTGTCTCTGTCTCTGTCTCTGTCTGTCTCTGTCTCTCTCTCTCTCTCTCTCTCTCTCTCTCTCTCTCTCTCTCTCTCTCTCTCTCTCTCTCTCTCTCTCTCTCTCTCTCTCTCAGACAGACACCAATTTCATCCTTCATCAGATTCAGATCGGGAACCACCCCTCCCCCACCGATTCCAAAGCCAAACCAAAAGCGATTGGAGAATCCAATCTGAGGCGCTTCCTACATACGGAAGTCGTCGTATTGAAATAATACATCTTTTTTCTCAGATCGGACGAAAACGAGACAAAAGACATGAGTTTTGAATTATTGGCCGTCTCCATCCCCGCTTCCGTAGTGCGGGCACAACAAGCCGCGGCGAAAACAAACCCGACACCCTCAGCCGCCATAACACAACAAACGGAGCCAGCTTCTTTCCGGCAGTCACAGGTTCCGGACCTTGGCGGGGTCGGTACAGGCCAGGCATATTTGTGCAAGTGTTTTCGGAGCTGTTTTGCTCGCATCTCTTTTGTTTCCAGCGCATTGTTACACGCCGCTGGGGCCTGCTCCCTCTCCGGGCCTCATTATAGCGCAATGTACGAAACTAATCCGCTGCATGTGACTTTGCTTTTCGGCGTCCGCCATGATGTGGGCTAGATCAAGCCCGCCATTTTTCCAAATGACAAGCAGCTGATTTGAAACGGGTCAAGAAAAGCCGCGAGATTGCCAGCAATTGGCAGCGTTTGACATTCGCTGTGGGCCGGTGTTTATCCCTCAGGACTCCTAATGAACTTGGAATCCCAGCCCCGTGAGAGTCCGGAGACACGAGATCACGTCCCGGCATTGTCGAGCGACTTAGAGTTGCGTAAAAGGTGCACGTGTTTAAAAGGTCACAGTGCGTGGAGAACGCTGATTTTTGCTCTTTTCGTTTTGATGTGGTGCCTCTCGTGGGTGAACTCAGTCTGGCTGCTACGGCAATGGGAATATTACCAAAAGTGTTTGGCTGTTAGCTTTAGACTAGACGGACAGTTTCGGCAAGGTGGCGGACTGATTACGAATTAAGGGAATATCAGCAAATGGACTGGCTGTGGAGAGACTTGGACCATTTTCAGCAGGGTGGTTAACGATACTCACACATTAAATGGGGAATAATGTCGCCAAAACGACAGTTATAAAGAGAAACCGAGCCGAAGATGTAAGCTGGCTTGGAAAATGTAGCGGATTTGCAACAGAGTTCCATCTGCAGGCTTCATTTCATTGTTCTGTCGATAATTATACATACAAGGATGTAACCCCCCCCCTCCCCCCCCCCCACCCCCTGCAAATTTGAGCTCCTCAGTGGGCAGTCACGTTGATTTGCTCTTTACTAAGGAAGGGCAGAAAAGGGTCGCCTCGAGACGTGCACGATACCTTTGCCACACATGCCAGCTTTGTTTATGACGTCACCGATTCAGGCTGCTGGGCACAAAATGGCAGCATTCACGGTCGTGCTTTCGAGACTTTCAAATGTTGATCTGTAGCAAACAGGAGCAGAAAATCGAGTGAAATAAGACCGTTGTGTATATTAATAGTAATGATAATAGTGGGGTCTTAGAGCACCCTTTCTCAAATGAGCCCTAAGCGCTTACATTTCACAATCGAGTTAAAAACAACCAACATGAAAACACACGATATTAATATGCATAAAGAGACAGTTCCATTTCTATCCGTGAAAGGGCCCGAAGTGATTCCTCAGTTTGATTCCTTTGAACAGACTGTACTAGAACCATTTCAGCAGGACGACTGACTGCAGATAATCTTGGGGACTATCTGGCACAGATCTGAGGCTGACTGGCAATGATGGGGAACCTCTATTGAGGAACCTCTGCAGTGAGTGGCTGTGTACACGCCTACGTGGATACACCCCAAGTCATATGGCGACATAATTTATCCCCCAAGCCTGTTCACAGATTTTTTTCGA
>CAUZXP010000283.1:34786-37286 GCA_963584105.1 Alviniconcha strummeri | reverse complement strand
GTGCCACTGAACAAGATCATCACGCGGGGGGTGGGGGGTGGGGGTGGGAGTGAAGGGGTTGGGGGGGGGGGGGGTCAGGGCAGGGGGTGTGCGTGAAGGGGCTCAGAAGTGGGTGCGTGAAAGGGAGAGAGGGTGTCTGGAGGGATCCGGGCTGAGAAACAACATCGACCACTTTCATCTCAAAAGGCTCTCCACTTGATCCTTTAGGCAAGAGACGGAAACGATCTGCTCCATTATCCACCAATGCCGACGATTCGGCCAGCCGGCAGGAACAGCTTGAAAGTCAACGTGAAAGAACTCCTAATGCCCTTCAACGTTTCCGGCAACAAAAAGCCGCCCCGCTCTTCTCCGCCTTCCCACTACCTAAATAAAAATCGTCGGATCAGTTTGGCATCAGCAGGACTAGATCGATGGAAAACAGTTCCGCCCCCCACCCCCCAACCTCTCCCCTCCTCCCCCCCATTCCTGCTACCATCATGTCTCTTTTCTCTTCTCTACCCCCCTCCCTTCCCAGTCCTTTCCGGAGCCCTTGAGTCTCTCTACACCCTTCCCTTCCCAGTCCTTTCCGGGGCCATTCAGTCTCCCTACCCCCCTCCCTTCCCAGTACTTCCCGGGGTCCTTTCTCTCTACCCCCGTCCCTTCGCGCTAGCCTGAAGGAGCGATAAGAAAGCTGTGAAAGACAGCGGGCGGATCGGGGTTGCAGGAATCTGCCAAACTCTGGCCTCATCAGCCGTCCTCCTGCATGCACAACGGCGTCCTCGTATGGGATTTCCCGCCGGCGGCTAATCTCGGTAAATTAAAAGCTCTTTCAACAGATATTTGCGGCCCGACCAATTGGTACACCGTTTGCTTATCGAGATAAAACAGTGGAGCCGTGTTGACTCTCGCGCGGGAAGCGGCCGCTCTGTGGGAGCAGCCATTTGTGACTCTCCACTCGATGGAGGTGATCAAGCTCCCCAGCGCCGCATTGATTTTCGATTGGCTGTCGACAGGCGCCAGCGCCACACGTTGCGCGCCAAAGGGGAGATCATTACAGTGTAAATATTATATCAATCGGTCTTAATTAGCCTGGTCGCTCGGGGAGCTCTTGGAGCGGGTTCGGTGCGATAGCGCAGGGCACTTCACTCCTCCTCCTTCTTCTTCTGCCGGGTTTGAATTTAACGCCAGTGACAATATCTCCGCCCGTTTTTTGTTCTTTTTATTTTATGGCGTTTGCTTCGTTTTGGGGCTCTTGTTTTTGGCAAGGATCTTAGTCGCCGTGTCGTAGTTCCGGACATGCGCGCGTCACTCAGAAAGGGGACATCACTCTTATCTCTCAGCTCGCACGGGCAGCGTTTGTTTTGCATGTCGCCGCCGTAAACGTTGGGTTTAGTGGAACTATTCACTCAGATATTCGCTTTTTATGCTTTTCCTTTTCTTTTTTAATCGCGGCTAGAGCTGACGTTTTAATGAATAATCAATGCATGTTTGATCGGGTTTTCCTTCTCTCTCACGAACGATTTTGATCTGACTTCTTTGGCCGTGTCTGCTTTTAGTGTTTGCTGTGTTCATTTTCGCTTCATCCTGATTCTATCTTTTCGTCCGATGGTGATGTTCCTTACATTGTCAAAACCATCACATGTGTGCGTCTCCTGCGGGTACAGTATTTTCAAGCCAGTTAGGGTCTACACCGTATGCACATTTTATGTCTTGTATATCAGACGCATTAAGACCTGGAGTGGTATGTGTCATCTGAGGAAGAGTGTGTTCAAGAGAGTAGTGTGAGCGGCTGTGTGTGTGTGTGTGTGTGTGTGTGTGTGTGTGTGTGTGTGTGTGTGTGTGTGTGTGTGTGTGTGTGTATGTGTGTGTGTGTGTGTGTGTGAGAGAGAGAGAGAGAGAGAGAGAGAGAGAGAGAGAGGGGGAGAGAGAGAGAGAGAGAGAGAGAGAGAGAGAGAGAGAGAGAGAGAGAGAGAGAGAGAGAGAGAGAGAGAGAGAGAGAGAGAGAGAGAGAGAGAGAGAGTGTGTGCGTGCGTGTGTGTGTGTGTGTGTGTGTGTGTGTGTGTGTGTGTGTGTGTGTGTGTGTGTGTGTGTGTGTGTGAGAGAGAGAGAGAGAGAGAGAGAGAGAGCGAGAGAGAGAGAGAGAGAGAGTGTGTGTGCGTGCGTGTGTGTGTGTGTGTGTGTGTGTGTGTGTGTGTGTGTGTGTGTGTGTGTGTGTGAGAGAGAGAGAGAGAGAGAGAGAGAGAGAGAGAGAGAGAGCGAGAGAGAGAGAGAGAGACAGACAGACAGACAGACAGACAGACAGACAGACAGACAGACAGACAGACAGACACATAGACAGAGTGAAAGAGACACAGAGAGAGCCTACGTGTGCGTGCGTGCGTGTGTGTGTGTGTGTGTGCGTGCGCGCGTGCGTGTGCGTACGTGCGTGCGTGCGTGCGTGTGTGTGTGTGTGTGTGTGTGTGTGCGTGCGTGTGTATGTGTGTTAGCGCGCGTGCATGCGTGCGTGCGCGTGAGCGTGTGT
>CAUZXP010000283.1:27500-34586 GCA_963584105.1 Alviniconcha strummeri | reverse complement strand
CAAAACTTGTGCTGTTTTTTCCTCTCTTTTTATTTTTCGTCCTTCATTCCAGTTGGTCATCATAACAGCTCGTATTGTTCATGAACATAATTATATTATAACGGCCACATCACCAGTCATAAAACAATGCCTTAAAAATCAAAATCAAAAAGAAGAAGAAAGAGCTCGGGAGTGAATGAAAGAATGATTTTATAAATGAACGAATAAGCTAAAAATGATTGTATGACGCATTGAATAAGCGGATGAGCTGACGGGGTCTCTAAGCGACGAACAAATAAAATGTAAGAAGAAAGAAAGACTGTATAAGCAAGCAGAAATCTGTTGGGATGTAGGGGTATAGGCTACTGGCGCTGGCGCTTTTATATATTACACTGTCAATCAGCTGACTATCTATTTATTGATATGTTCTTTTTTGTCTTTCCCTTCCTCTCTCGCTGTCTCCGTCTCTGTCTGTCTGTCTGTCTCTCTCTCTCTCTGTCTCTCTCTTTGTCTATCTGTCTTTGTCTCTCTGTGTCTCTGTCTCTGTCTCTGTGTCTGTCTCTCAGTCTGTTTCTGTTTCTGTCTGTCTGTCTGCCTGCTCTCTCTCTCTCAATCAGAGAGCGGACGTATTTTCTGTCTTGACTTTGTTTTCTTTTCTTTTTCCCCTTTCTTTCTTTCTTTCTTTGTTTCTTTTCTTTCTTCTTTCCTTCCTTCTTTCTTTGTCTGTCTTTCTCTCTTCTTGCCTTCTCTTCTTTCTCTTTCTCCTTTAAAAAAAAAAAGAGAGAGAGAGAGACGAGAGAGAGAGAGAGAGAGAGAGGGAGAGAGAGAGAGAGTGAGAGAGAGAGAGAGAGAGAGAGAGAGAGAAAGAAAGAAGAAGAAGAAGATATCACAATCCCCCCCCCTTTACATCTGTGTGTATATCTTTATTTTGTTTCTTTCTTTCTCTCTTTCTTTCTGTCTGCCTTTCTTTCCTTGAGTCTTTACCGATATTCTTGTTTACTTTTTCTATTTCTGCGTCTGTTTTATTTACCATACATTTTTTTCATACACCTTTAAGCTTCTGATCAATGCGCTTGCTCACAGCGTTAATAATTATTCATTTTATGATACTGTTAGCATATACCTAGAATTAGATTATTTTGTACGGATGTTTTTGTGGCCAGAGTTTAAAAGCAAATCAGCAGTATTAGCTACATTGCTTTCTGCTTTCCATCATCATTTGACAATTCAACCCAGTGTCAATGAACAAAAATAAAAATTTAACAATGAATGCTTTTAGTTTGTGATTTGACTGAACTTTACCATGGCGCCTCAGAGAATACTCTATGAACATATCTATACTAAACTGCTTTTCAGCTAGTGTCATACCAGTCGATGGCAACGACGATGGTGTGATGATGATAAAGATGATGATGTCGATGACGACAACAATAATGATGATGATGACGAAGTTATTTATTGATTCTATAGATAAATTGATGTCTGGTGAATGTGTGTAGGGTAGAATGGACATGTAAACAAAAGAAGGATTAAGTGCATATCTGACTGTTAATGACCACATGAAAACATTGGACAAGACGTGCAAATGAGGGCCACCATTTCCAAAACATAACATTGCCAAATAATTGATGAAACCAGCCAAGCAAAGAATGATTTCTTTGGTTACTGAATTAGCCCATCCAGCCATCAAGAACTCCCTTTATTCAGGCACTAAACATATTGACCGCTTAACCAGGCAAGCAAGCTATCAAGCAAGAAATCAATCTCCATATTTTGGGCAATGGACATCAGTCGATCAGTCAGTCAGTTGCTCACTCACCTGCTTATTTACTCACTCACTCATTCGTTCATCATTCCATCAACCAACCAACCATCCAGTCAGTTATATCTGCAGACTTAAGCAACCATCTGTGTACAATTTCTGTTATTATTATTATTATCATCTTCTTCTTCTCTTTTTTTTTTTTTTTCTTCTTCTTTTTTTCTGGAAGGAGAAAGCAGTGAGAAACATGCACGCACGTAAGCATAAATTACGGAAGTACTAAAGTAACAATTTACCACTAATAAATGAAAAGAAAAGAGCCTAATGTCTATAAATAAATACATAAAATAATAATAATAAAAACCAACAACACAAATTGCATCAAATTAAAAGAACTGATGAGCGAACTATTTTCCACTGTATCACCAGAAGCAATCAATGAAACCCGCTTACCTGGGTTTACATAAATACAGTAAAGACGGAAAAAAAAAAAAAGAAAAAAAAAAGAGAGAGAGAGAGAGAGAGAGAGAGAGAGAGAGAGAGAGAGAGAGAGAGAGAGAGAGAGAGAGAGAGAGAGAGAGAAAGAGAGAAAGAGAGACAGAGAGAGAGAGAGGATCGAGAGAGGGGATCGATAGAGAGAGAGAGAGAGAGAGAGAGAGAGAGAGAGAGAGAGAGAGAGAGAGAGAGAGAGAGAGAGAGAGAGAGAGAGAAGAAATTTGTATAAAAACAAATAAAAAAGAAAAACGCTGATTGTCTAGAACAGGCTGAGCAAACGATGACATCAGAAAGACCGATCACGTCACACTTTCTGTGGAACGGGGTAGGCAGCAATTGCAGATTGTTGTTTCAGTCAACAACGGCATTGCGCGATGAGGGTTTCCAAAATGTTGCGGTAAAAACAAACCGACGTGATCAGTTGGGGATAGGTAAGAACATAATGACGTCACATAGCCGCATCTCCGTCAGAGGTTGATGGCTGGGAGGGTGCATAATGACATAAATGGAACAAACTTCGTTGCTTGGGCCTGGGTTAGAAACTGATGGCATCGCAAACAGGTCTCCAGTTGTCCAGCGAGCATATAATGAGGACACGAGGACAAAATCCGATAGCAGCTGAAGTAGCACATGATGGCATAAGAAAGACAAACTCCGTGAGTAATAATAATATAATGATAGATTCATATGGTGCCCCATCTCGTGAGAGCCTGAAACGCTTACATAGGCCTACGGATAGGTGCGTTTCATCTCTCTCTCTCTCTCTCTCTCTCTCTCTCTCTCTCTCTCTCTCTCTCTCTCTCTCTCTCTCTCTCTCTCTCTCTCACACACACACACACACACACACACACACACACACACACACAAACACACACACACTGTTGAATTGTAGACATAGCACATATGCCAGCACAAAACCTCTCTAGAAGTTGTCCAAGAGAAGGATGAACGTGTAGTGGCGTCTCGGGAAGAAAAAAAAACCCATCATCAGTTACCCAGCGCTGAATAAATTTAATGTGTATGACATCACGAAGACAATTCCGTCATCATTTTCTCAACGCCGATACTCATCCGGCGCTGTAATGATGTCGAGAGGACAAACCTCGTCACCAATTCCCTAGAGCTGGATGGGTGTGCTATGACGTCACAAGGTCAAATCGCATCGGTCAGCGCCGGGTAAGTGTGTAATGACGTCACGAGAACCAACCCTGGCATCAGTTGCCCAGCTTTGTGCGTAATGCCATGAAGAGGAAGAACCCTGTCATCAGTTGCCCATCACTGAATGAATGCGTACTGATGTCACAAGGGGGAAAAAATCACTAGTTGTTCAGCGCTGGCTTTGTGTTATGACGTCATGAGGACAAATCCAGTCACCAGTTATCCAGCGCCAAGTCATTGTGCAATACATCACAAAGAGACAAACCTCGTCACCAGTTGCCTACCGCTGGTGAATGTGTTATGAGTTTAAGAGTTCAAACCCGTCACCAGTTGCCCAGCGCTGGGTGAATGCGTTACAACATCAAGAGGACAAAGGTAGTCACCAGTTGTCCAGCGCTGGATGAGTGTGCAATGACATCAAGAGTACAAAGCTTATCAGCAGTTGCCCAGCGCTGGGCGAATGTGTACTAACACTTCTAGGACAAACCTCGATCGTCACGACTTGCTGTGCGGTTGATGAGTGTATAAAGACACCACAAACGTCGTCAAGAATTGCCCAGCGGTTGAGGAGATGTATAAAGACACCACAAACCTCATCTGCTCAGCGCTAGGTGAGTGTATATATATATAGTGACACCAAGAGGACAAACTTCATCATGACTTGCTCAGCGCTTGAGGAGTGTACAGAGATGCCGCAAACTTCGTCACCAGTTGCCCAGTGCTTGAAGACTGTGTAAGCGATGAGGAGTGTATAAAGGCGCCACAAACATCGTGAAGACTTGCCAACGGTTGAGGGGTGGATAAAGACGTCACAAACCTCGTCCAGACTTGTCCAGCGTTTGAAGAGTGCGTAAAGTCGCCACAAATGTCGTCAAGACTTGCCCAGCATTTGAGGAGTGCATAAAGACGTCACAAACGTCATCAAGACTTGCCCAGCGGTAGAGGAGTGTACAGAGACGCCACAAACTTTGTCAAGACTTGTACAGCGGTAGAAGAGTGTACAAACACGCCACAAACCTCGTCCAGACTTGACCAGCGGTAGAGGAGTGCATAAAGACGTCACAAACCTCGTCCAGACTTGCCCAGCATTTGAGGAGTGCATAAAGATGTCACAAACCTCGTCCAGACTTGCCCAGCGGTAGAGGAGTGTAGAGAGACGCCACCAACTTTGTCAAGACTTGTCCAGGGGTTGAGAAGTGTACAAACACTCCACAAGCCTCGTCAGTCCAGACTTGCCCAGCTGTAGAGGAGTGTACAGAGACGCCACAATCGTCGTCACCAGTTGCCCAGCGCTGGGTGAGCGGTGTAGGAAGGATGCGGCAGGTAGAAGCCGGGAGCCAGGGAGGTGGGAGGAAAGGAGTCATCCCCGCTGCTGCAGCCGCCGCCGCCGCTGCTGCCGCTGAGTACAAACCCTGGGGATGGAAAGAATGAGTGAACAACTGCTGGTGAGGTGGACAAAATAGAGCAGCTCTAGAGAAATGTGCTCACCTATACGAGGACACATAAAGAACAATTAAAAACACAAGCGCTTTCGACCCATGGTCTTCGTCTGGTGTAGAAGAGAGATAGAAAATGGAGAGAAAAAAATGGAATTTATTTTTGGAAAAAAATGAAATAAAAAAATAAAAAAAGGAGAAGAAGAAGAAGAAGGAAGTAAATAATAAGAAGAAGGAAGTACAAGAAGAAAATAGACAAGAAGTTGAAGTAAAACAATGTTAAGGATCCAAACGAAGATTTAAAATTAAAACGACGTCATCAAAATGACCAAAATTAGGAAGAGCACGACCTACCAACGTAATTATCAACACACACACACACACACACACACACACACACACACACACACACACACACACACACACACACACACACACACACACACACACACACATAGCCTACACACACACACACACACACACACACACACACACACACACACACACACACACACACATAGACACACACACACATAGTCCCCCCCCCCCACACACACACACACATATATATATACACACACACACACACACACACACACACACACACATACACACACACACACACACACACACACACACACACACAGCCTACACATACACACACACACACACACACACAGCCTACACACACACACAGCCTACACACATACACACACACACACACACACACACACAGCCTACACACACACACACACAGAGCCTACACACATACACACACACACACACACACACACACAAACACCACACACACACACACACCACACACACACACACACACACACACACACACACACACACACACACACACACACACACACACACACACACCTGGGGATGGAAGTTGGGGTGAAAGCCCTGAGGCAGGCCGTGAGGGGAGACGTGGGCACCGTGGGACTGTTGACGTCCAGCCCGGGGTTCTGCTTCTTCCACTTGGTGCGGCGGTTCTGGAACCAGATCTTCACCTGCGTCTCCGTAAGGCTGAGCGACAGCGCCAGGTTGAGCCGCTCGCACACGGACAGGTAGCGGGTGGTCTTGAACTTGTTCTCCAGGGCCACCAGCTGCTCGTACGTGAACGCTGTCCTCGCCCTTCTCGGCTTCCCAACTCCACGGCTCCCTCCGTCCCCTCCTGCTTCGCCGCCGGCGTCGCTAGAAGAGTTGATGGTGGTAGTGGTGGTGGTGGTGGTGGCGGTGGTGTGGGCGTTGCCGTTGTGGTCCAGTCGCTGTCGCTTGGAGGAGGGATCTTGGTCGTTGTCAGACAGGATGTCAACTTCGTCTTCCGGGCTAGGATCTGGGTCAGATGTTACATCTAGGTCTTCTTCTTCGTCGTCGTCATCTAGCTCCTCATCATCTGCGTGATAATAGGTAGACAAGACAGACTGTTTATTGCATGTTTGACGCGGTAGAAGGCAAATTTTGGCACACAAACAGTCAATAAAGTTTATTTGCATTAAATTGATTTTGCATTTTGTCATTACACACACACGAGAGGGGAGAATGTTGTCGCTGAAAGGCAGAGGAGGATTTTTTTTCCCAATACTGACACAATGTTGTTATTACAGGCACAAGAGACAGGGGATTTTTTTTTTTTTTTTTTTTTTTTTTTTTTTTTTTGTCATGGCAAACAGAAGGGAAAGAGGACTTTGTCGTTACTGACACTAGAGACAGAGGATATTTTGTCATTACAAGCACAAGAGACAGAGGGAAATTTTGTCCTTACAGGCACAAGAAAGAGGAAAACAAATGTCGTTACAGACAAAAGAGACAGAGATAAATTTGTCATTACAGACACAACAAATGGCAAACTGAGAGGGAATTTTGTCATTACAGATACAGGAGACAGGGAATTTTGTCATTACTGACACAAGAGACAGGGGGAATTTTGTCATTACAGGCACAGGAGACAGAGGGATTTTATTTTATTTTATTTTTTATCACAGACACCAGCGACAGAGAGAATTTTGTCATTACAGAGACAAGAGACAGATAGATTTATTTTCATTACAGACACAAGAAACAGGTAATCGTGCCATTACAGACACAAGCAATAGACTTTTGTCATTACAGACACAAGAGACAGAGAGAAATTTGTCACAACACACAAAGGAGATAAAGGGATTTTTCTTTAAATTACAGACACAGGAAACAAAAAGAATTTTGTCATTACAGACATAATAAGGGACAGGGGAATTCGCAAAC